>JBBBDQ010000250.1:842500-905000 GCA_037127315.1 Ascarosepion bandense
ATTATTATATCACGAGAAAAATTCATGTTTCAGAAATATACTCTTTTTCTTTAGGTAATTTTTAAAATAAATTGTGTAAATGCGTTCACTTAATAAATATAAGATGAATTCATGTTTATTTAGAAAATCAAGGAGTGGTATTTGAAGGACTTCAAACGATATGCTTCGAGTATGTCAATATTGCTTATTTTCAAATATGGATTTGTAAATTTGACTCGCGAAAATGTACAAAGTTCTATATGACACATTTTATTTTTGCCTTGAGAAGATAGATACTGTGACCATATATTATTTAAATAGGTAGACAATATATTTTAAGAGATTTTATTTTTTTTAATTTTATTTTGTACTACATTATCAGATATATGGGTCAGATTTTAAATTATAATTAGGATTAGAATTAAGTAATTATGGTATATTGAGGTATATTGGTATATTAAGGTATATTGTGTGGGTCATTTATTTTAGTAAATTAATTATTTTTAAGCGTCTAAATCAATCTCTATATGTTTTGTTCGATACATCATGTTAGGCCTGAGTCTCAACAATAATTGTTGTGCTTTAGCTGAAGATTTCTTTTGAATAAGTTAGTGCAGTAAATTTTCCACGCAAATATAAGTCTCAGTCAATCCTAGCATACTCGACGATATGAAAAACAAAGATACTTACGCTTCGCTGAAATGAGTACACTGAATTAAATACTTGCCTAAAGTACTTCTCTACTGACGTGTTACCATCTGAAACTACACGCAGGCGTAACAGGGTACGCCATGTTTTGGAGAAAAGTGAGAAATTATTCAAGGTCTACACACACAACTCTACACACACACACACACACACACACACACACACACACACACACACACACACACACACATATATATATGTATATATATTTTTTATATGAGGTGTAAAAATAGTTATTTTGTCTATTTATGGCAGGAATATTATATATATATATATATATATATATATATATATATATATATAGTGCAAATCGTTTGCAGACACCACATGGTAGAAAAATAGGCCGCTTGATAACTCGTTTTAAATCTAAAATATTAAAAATTCTTCAATATAGCTGTATTGAACACAATTTAATACAAATGTGTACTGGTCTAATATTATTTTACCGATATATATATATATATATATATATATATATATATATATATATATCTCCGGGCCAGAAGCAAGTGGATGTGTCTAGCCGCACAGATGAGCTGTGATAGAGTGAAATAGGCTTGTACATGGATGACTGATATATATATATATATAGTCATTATTTCAGATCCAATCTTCATCACCAGTCTATTTGAATTCTGTATTTATTGGGTTCTGTTTCTTTAAATCTTGGCGTGTACATTTATTTTCACTAAGGTCTCGAGGCTTAGTTTTATATTTTACTTTGCAAGAATGGGTTAATAAGGATGTTTAACATTATATATATATATATATATATATATATATATATATATATATATGAAACTGTAAGTTCATGGAAATATTCCAGAAAAAGTTTAGAATGATGGAGGAATCAGATTCTGAAATGGCAATTTTCTCCGCAGGTAATGCATGAAAAGCAGTGCATGGTTCATGAAATTAATGTTGCCACCGTCTTTGCACATTGTATCGATTTCTCTGTTCTGTCTTTTTGCTAAATTTGCCCTCGCATCATTTTATGCCTTTTTGAAGAGGCTGCCGTCATTTGATGCTATCACCTATAAGATGATCTCAATTTTTGTATGGTCAACTCACCGCACATAACATCATTTATTTTATCATTGTCCTTCATTCGCTGAACAGTTGCCCAACCATCGCACTCATCTCTGGCAGTAGATATGTAATCATAAGAATTCAGTTCGTTCCTACAGGTGTCATTCGTGATTCTTTTTCTCTTAAGTATTAGAGTTGGAAGCATAACAAGCGTTTTGATCTAGGCTAATGCGAAAAGTACTGGCTAGGTCGTAGACAGGTTGCAAATTGTCGGTGCATAGGTGAAATTTTAGCGACGTTCTTGCGGTATTACAATAAACTCTTTTAGTGAAACCAAATAGGAATGATATAACCTTCTCGATGTCACAACTTTATAGTAACTTTTCGAAGTGCTTAACCAAAACATTCGTAAAAGTTAAATGACATCATAATTTTTTTACCTTAAAATATACAATCATTTATTTTCGTTATTTATATTATTCGGACCATTGTCTTCAACTTTGTTGCCATTCCTAAAAGTGTCGGCCGTTCTACGCTCCAGCTTTCTTCAGGTGCCAGGAATTTCTAAGCAAAACATTTAATACAATCACTTGGATATATCATTCTCATTACCTACGCAAACCGCTTCTGGTAGGCATGATCTATGTACCTGTAACCCGAGTATCTCAGTTACTTGCTCACTACTGCTGTAGCCTGGTGCTGAACTCACAACACTTTGGATCATGTCACTGGAACTAAACAACTACTATACTCACAAGGTTATGTCTCCTAGAGGACACATAGCCAAATCGTTATAGGTGTTGTGGAAATGGCATGAGAACAATAGTTAGAATTATGTACATAATACCTCATCACAGAATTATAAACAAATACAGAACGATTGTGTTCGTATTTATTTATGTGACATTTCCATTAATTTACATGTTTTGTGCTAGCCTTTCCTGTAATTTGCTACCCTTTTTATTACAATACAACATACGTATAACCTGAGATGTTCAATTTGCTCTCACTCTCTGGGAAATCTACAAACGTATTTAGAATATTTGAACGCTGCAGAAACGTTATAACAACGCCATTTTGTTATATAGAACACGAAGTGAGAGCTGACATGGAAAAAGCACTATAAGTAATATTTCCGTATTAAACGATTTGGAATTCTGGAAGGAAAAAATAGAATAATTTTCTTTTCAAAATATTTTATCTCATTTCTGTAACACACTTTGTATAAAATGGAATAAAAGAAGAGTATATGTCTTTAATGATTTATTATTTGACACAAACAAAATTATAAATTAGAATTTATAATGGAAAGATAATAATATTCTTAAAAAGTATTTATTTTGTATTTATTAACATTTAACATTTAATGAGTTATCTGAGCTTGTTTATCTTCTTTTGGAAAATCTTATTTGCAAAGTGAAGTATTGAAGTGTTCTAATCTTGAGGATACTTTCCACGGCTGGTAGCCATTATTAAAAATTTTAATATTGCCCATTGTAGAAAAGTTTATTTTGGACAAATCTGATGCTTAGAATGGATGAATTATTTAACGTAATTTTTTAGGGAATATGAATAAAACTTTTAACAATATAATATAAAGCAACTCATGCGCAGGGTGAGTTACAGTGAGAGTTAAAAATTCAAAGTGAGTCAAAGAATAGATAACAGATGAATCAGATTCAAGGAGACAGAATATGACAATTGACGTTGCATTTACACTTTTGGTGGTTGTTGATTTCAGGGAAGCATGTGAACGGTAGGAAGTTCCACAGCAAAACGTGCGAGTAACAAGCTCTTAAAGTAGAAGAATCGGTTACATTCAGATATTTCAACGGTAGAATAGTAGGTCCTCGGTGCCAATCTAGTAGCAAGCGTAAAATCATGTGGCTGAAGCTTCAGAGAAAGAAGTTTGTCGTAGCATTCACCATGAAAACGTTTGTAGACAAGGCAGAAGCAAGACACGTCATCTCGGTAAGAAAATGACTGATGGCAGGCTGCTAAGTCAGGTTGCAGTTCCATATTTTTATAATTTCGAGCTGAATAGCAGAAGTCCCGGCCAGATATGGTAACAGCATTCCATGCACGGACGAATGTTAAATATATAAATGTGCAAGATGCAAAATTTCCGGCCATCACATTGAGCCAAACTACTTAGCAGTAGATGCGTCTAACCAAAATGATGTAATATTTGTTGTTGAATATTTTATCTATTATCATTTCTCTTTTGTAATATTTAAATTAATTTTTTTTCTTTTGAAATATTTAAATATGAATATATTTTTAGTACACAAAAAACAATGAGAGGTCTTCGCCAATCCTCAGACTTTATGTAAAGCATCATAGTTTCTCATTAAATTAAGAGATGTATCATGCGTCAACTCGACAATCCTCGCACAGGATACCAGTATGCCACAGCACACCGGTCGGAAATCACTGTACTTGAAAAATGAGAATTGTGCCCTGAGATTACCGCCTGTGAAAACAACGAATTCCTTTTGTGATAACAATTCACTAACCTGCAAGAGTAATAACAATACATTCCAATTTGCAGCATAATCAATATCTTAAAAGCAGAAAGCCCAGATAATGAAGTTTAATTAAGGAAGACACGCTTTAAATGCTCTATTCTCCGTTGATAGCATACATCTCTCATTGTTTGCATATCGATTTCCATTATTTTCTCTTTATGCAAAAGCAAAAGAAAATAGTGCCCTCTCTTAAGCAGAGAGAGTCGTAGTTAACCCTGGACGTTTAGCCAGGCTAAACTTCTATCAGGTATTATAACTACATCCACACGGTGAGTATGCAGAATGATTTAAAAGCCACCCCATATTTTTGTATAAGTGGCTAACCAGGCGACCTGACTTAAGTCACTGCTATATCTTTCTTTCGAGGTGGCTAAAGAGCAAATATACTCTACCAAATCAAGACATTGCAAGATCTTGAAATGTGAATACTAGAAGTATTTCTTTCAATACTAAACGCTTGTAGCAACAATATAGTAACCATTTGAATTTAAAAAGAAACCTCATGCTAAACACTTTATCCTCAAATATATTTCTCGTAAAGATTATAGTTAATAAACAAATTGTAAGTATTTTAAAATAGGAAGGCACTTTTCTATCATCCTGTAGTTAAATATATGAGCAAGAAGAAAAACAACTAACTCTCCTCAAGACAATAAATGTAGTCATTAATTATGTTAAAACTGCAATTGTCGTGTAAGTATTCAAATCTTTCAGCGGGAATAGAACTAAGAAACCAAAATGTTTAGAGATTTTTCTGCATCTTTCAATTTCTCTCAATATAAATATTTCCCAAGAATCTTCCCTACAGTCACAAATACATTTCTCCAAAATTACTAATATTTTGATAGTTTGAATAATACCAATTCGTGTTTGATTGGGTATAGTCTTTTGCTTCTTGCGGCATTTTGTCATACAAGATACCGCTACACTGTCTCACATACTGAATTAAAGACAAGATTTTCTTCAGATTTCATATTGAGAGCACATGGCTGCTAAACTGTTTACTATGCCGGTTACATGGAGTGATTTACAAAATCTCCAGCTAAATGCAAACGACACATTAGCAGCTTTCATGCTGTGTCTAGTGATTTCTTCAACGAGTGAAACTTTCCTTGTAGAAAGCGGAGACCAGATTGTTGAAGAGGTCAATTAAATTTAGAAGGTCATTATCAATGTTGATTGACGGTGATATAACCAATATAGTTAATTACAACAGAATGATTTGTGTAATTCGTCTTATTTCAAGGTGCCAAAATGATATTAATAATTTCTATTATCCAATTTTAAGTACGGTTGGAGCATTTTTCTTTCACAAATTGACGAGACATTGAAACCGCTTTGTGTATGAATCCTGAAAATTATGTAACCTTCTTCCTTGTATAACTTGTCTGGAGATGAAAATGGATATTTACCCGATATTGTAAGGCCAGCTTATTACGGCTTTTAAAGCTTACCATCCACTATCAATCGGATTTTCTAACAAACATGTGTTTTGAAGTTTTACTAAAGGAATACGATACACTTGGGTTTACCAGTTTTGTCTTTTCTATGATTGATAACTTGAGTTTTGTATACAACTGAATTCAAGGCAAAAAATTTGCAGAAAGAGATTGGCATCCACAATACTCAGCTAATCCCACCAGGATCAGCTTATCAGAACTTAAACTGAATTTTGTAGAGGATTTCAGACATGATCCATTTCCCCACATACATAAATGTTTTATATATACGTACATCTGTACATCTATCCTGGAGAACTCTTCATGTATTCAGAGTTCAGTGTAGTTTACACTTTTAGCCAATTGTCTCTAGCAATTGTACTACAGTTTAATAATTTTGAGAGTGTATAATATTCTCTTTCCTTTTTGCTGCGATCTACGCGTCTGACGTCGTACAAAATTATCGTTAGTGGAGAAAAACAGTCATAAAATTCGTAAATACCTAAAGTTCTTATGAGCTGTACTAATTGACGCAATAAATTTTAGCACAAATTTCCAAGTATTTCACGGACGTAACTTCCTAGGAAGTAATTTAACAACGCAGGACATGGTTTACCTATGAAGAGAAACAAAATGTTTTCTTGACTCTTAATGGCCCCGAGGCGCTAACTGCCCTCCCATTTCGTTGATTGATTCTAACAAGCTTTAGTAAGATTTAGTAAGGAATATTCATATTCTTCAGTATAATGGGGAAATATCAAGCCAAAAGAGGATACTTCAGAAACTATTTCAGTCTGACGATATCCGAAAAAGAATACTCGAATATATCGCCGTAAAGTTACAATTGGCCTATAACTTAGCCAAACTACTAGATTTAGCAAAAGAGGCGCTAAAAAGTGAGATACAAATGAGAATAATATCAGAAACATATGTAGCTATTTGTGACCCTGTATAAAACGACCCCTAGCTCGTCCATTCAACTTCCTGTCTTTTGGGCGATTCTGCCCACACTGTGCTTTTGATCTCAAAGTGGACGAAGCAACATCGCTTATTACCACTTGATGAGGATGGATCAGACTTTCGAAGGATTGGTATATGATAAAAAAGTAGATTCAAGACCGCAAAACAGAGTGTACAAACATATATATATTATTCAAACCACCTTCAAATAAATTCCCCTGTACTTACGACGACTACAGTATTGGTCGAAACACTGGGGTCCGACTCATTATATTCGTCTTGCACCCTGATGTTTTTAACAGCAATCAGTCCTGGGTTGGTAAGTAGGTTGAAATCTTTTTATCCCCGCACTCTGTAACCCTTACCATCTAGAAATTAAAACAATTAAAATTATCCATTTCTACTTCACATCCCCTCTTATTGTCTGCCTGCTCTTATGAACTGCCCTGGTTATCTAGAACACAGGATATTCTCAAAACCAATTGACAGATGATATGACTGGAATTAGTAACTAACTTTTGATAAATTTGCTTACTTTCTAAATGAAAGGATTTCCACCCCAGTGGAAACTTGCTACTTTATTTTCCACCTTTTAAAACATTTAAAAATAATTATATTCTCCAATTTTAGAAAAATCTCTTCTCATCTTAAAAATCACTTAAAATAAATAAGAGCCATCTGAAAATAAGGTTAAATCTGTCTTGTGAAAAAGTAGGCTCACCAAAAAAATCGCCCTCATTTAACGTACATTTTTCTGCGGAAGAAAGGCACAAACAAGCCCATTATACCCGGCCACAATGAACAAATGATACACATATGGAAACCAAGGAGAACAAATGAAATGATAAATAAATAATAGCCAAAAACTATCTATTTTTACTCTGAGCCTCAAAAGTGCTTATCATCAGGAAGCTTTAAAGCTAAACGAAAAGCGATATGAGGCATTCGAAGCAATCCTCAAACAATCAATTTCCCAGAATACAATTTAGCATAGCTAACGGGGTAGCTTGCTTTCAACGGTTAGCAGGTCACATAATATTGAATAGGTATATATACTTTCATCAAAAATTTAATCATTTGCAAGAAAAATTGTGCGGAACATGACAACAACTGTGCTGGTTGAAATGAATAGAAAACATTCAGAGTCGTCACGATACTTCTGTCCTATTCGTCAAGGTTGTCAGCTTTTATCTCGGCATTATATTCTTGCGTTGAACTTTTCCTTCATAAGTTGAAGTTGAATCAGGTCCTACGTGGAATTTATTTACCTGCTACTACCAACTATGCCATTTACTCCGCTTTTGTTGTTCTTATATCGAGCAGAGGAAAGATTGACGAAGTCAGTAAATAAATCAGAGGTCACAAGGCCGTGACAAAGGCCAAGATTATCTTTAATAATTGTATTGGTTTGCGGTTGGGTATGTGGAAGGTGATTACTCTTTACGGACATTTCTTTTGGAACAATGGGCTGGTCAAGATACTCGGCATTTGGATCGGTTCTGATGTTTAGTGGAAAATGATTTGGTAGAAAGAGTGAATGAAAGATAAGGTTGTAATTTGTTTATGTCACGGAGGTTTTTTTCATGTTTTGGAGGTTTTTTGCTGACTACACATGCGCATGAATAAGATATACTGGTCGGTAAAACATGTTTCGAATTAATTTTGGCAAACGAGTCAAATACGTCTATAAACTTTTTCTTTCTACAATATTTAATTGTAATATTCTATACTGTAAAACTGGCAAAATAAAATTTGTGCAGAAAACTCGTTCGCGATAAACATTAAATTTACACAGCATATAACGAAAAAATTAATGAAATATTTACATACCAGACATCGAACCAGTAAAGCAAATTTAAAAACTTAAAACTAGCTAAAATCTTGAAAGCAGCCAAGGGTTTTTCACAGTATATTTAACCTAGGACAGTGCTTGGGACAATTTAACCATTTCGAAGTCATTTCTGGACGTCCGAGTATCCACAAGTGTATAATCATAAACGATGCCTGTAAATATCTGAATTGACAAAAGCTCAGGGAATTTAATAAAAGACATGATTTAGGTGTCCATATTTTGAAGTTATTTCAAATAAATATACTAAAAGTCTCCAGTTGCACTATTTTCATAACATATATATATATATATATATATATATATATATATATATATATATATATATATATATATATATTAAGACAAAGGTTTCCCTCAGAGAAGGCAGTACTGGACCTGGTGCACAGGGGGTTATCTAACAGGAGATTGAAGGGTTACATAGTATAAGAGCAAAGAGAAAGAGGAACCGGTTACAACTGGTGTAAGATATTGAATACGAATGGATAGGTTTATTGGTGTGAAGTGAGTTGCAATATACTAGAGTGAAAAATGAGAAACATGAGTAAAAGCACATTATTAGTAGGAAATGGATAAGAGAAGGATGGGAGTAAGAGTATAAGTGATGGCAATTCACGTTGCATTTAAACGCTTTAGATTTTAGCTATCAGAGAATAACACTATGGATGAGAGTCCAACTGGCGGAAGTGCGAGAAAAGAAGCTGAGATTGTAGAAATGGTGACTGTTTTAGGTTGTTTTGACTGATTTGGCCAAGCCAGTTGCTTGAGTAATTTGTTGTAGAGAGACAACCAGGGATCTAAGGTCAGAGGTGTAGAAGCCATGAAAATATTTGTAGAGAAAACAGAGGGAAGACACATCCCGTCCTTGAGAAGGTAGCTGGCTTACCTTGCAGCTTTTTTTCTAAATCCTGTCAAGAACCACAAGATGAATAGCAGGAACGGCCGACCAGACAACATTATTTAAGGCATTGTTGATTTGTATATGGTTGGTTTGTATATATGTAAGATTAATTCAGGAGGGAAAATATTCCTGGCCCTACACATTAACCCAAGATTCCTAGCATTAGGTTTAGCCATTGATTCAATGCAGTCACTCGATTTCAATTAGGCTGAAAGAGTGAAGCCAAAGAGGCGCTGTGTATTGTTTTCACGGAGATTAGCTTGATCCATGTTGATGCAGAGCAGGAGCGACTCTTTATGGTGATTGACGGATAGCAGCTTTTTGTTTTAATTCTATATCCTTTCCTTACCCCAGTCCACCACAGATTGGAGGTCCTTCTCAAGATCATCAACTAGGTAATCTTTGTCCGCCTTGACAGATTTCTTTATGGGGCAGGAGTAAATGGCGGTGTCGTCAGCGTAAATGCGTACTTGAGATTTATTTCATCAAAGTTCTCTTTGATGAGAATCAGAAGAGCATCAGACCAAGGATAGAGCCGTAAGGGCCGCCATAGATCATTTTCATATAATGCACATTCATCAGTGTCACTATACCCTCACAGACTTAAATGAAAACCGTATATAGATCTCAAGAAAAGTGATATTGCTAATGGCTTTATTTTAAACAGGGTATTGTTTCATCAGATTAATATCACTTCGTGTCGTTCAAGCTAAAACTTATAACTCTTCACTGCTTTTTTTAAATTCCTTGAATTCTTCAAATACCATGTATCGTTTTTTTGCTTTGAACACTGTTAGGTGAAAAACGTGTTACATATGCTGCCCAGGTCATCTTAATTTGTTCTAGTAATCTCCTTAGTTCATAAGCTAGATCCTGCTTTGTGGCTGGATTCTATTGTCGATTTCTTGGTACCAGTTTTGATATCTGGCTTTACCCTGCGGACAAACTCATCATTCACGCGCTTCATCATCGTTTGAAGGGGCATATTCGCGAATTTAAATTTTGCGACCACGGAGGAAATATAAAGTTGCAGATTTTCGGCATTAATATAGAGTCCAGCATGACAGAAGCCGTGTTTGCTGAACGCGAGACAAAGTAATATTCAACTGCAATGGCCGCAGAATCCTGGGCAACATCCATATTGATAGCACCAAGTTTTCACTTTGCGGGAGCAATTTTTTCTATAAATGGATTCGAAACCATCAAGTGACATTTTTGCACATTTTAAATAGATGGTGATCAGACAGTAAAATTTCATACAGCCGTCACTGGTTTCTCTTTGAGTGATGGAGCCTATGAGTAATGAAATGCTCCGCCTTTTCTTGGGTTTTGATTTCATTTTTGCTTAACGTGAAGAATTTAGGGTACCGCTGTAACTAATCATAGAAGGGACCAGAATATTGATGTCATCTATGATTTCTCTGAAAGGCAGATGAACACTTTTTACACAGTCATCATTTCTTTTTATGTGCCCGCTGCAACATGCAATATTAGTTTCATGGACATAATTAGAATAAGTGTGAGATCACAAAGCCCATGATGATGCAGACCTCGAGGTCTCGCCAATTGGTGGTGATGCTATCAACGTTAAACTGCATAAACGCTGTTCTAAGTTATTTCATTACAATTACTTTTAATCTAACTAGAGATTTTGAAAGTTTTGAGAAAATTTCGAATTATCTCTGGAAAAAATGCTCTTTCTGCATTCGCTAAATCAAGCCAAGTTATATTTCGTTTGGCTGATAGGATCCTGGGTGAATGCTTCACAAAGCCGAGAAATTCAGGTATATTTGCCTTCTAGACAACTGTGTTTACGTAATGGCTGCATATCTTCCCTAAATTATATTTTGCCCAACACAATCAACAGTTGTGATGGGCAATACATTTGCAATTAAGTTTTCATTTTTTTCTCAGTTATTCAAATGCCATCCCCAAAATTGTGGTGCAATCCATTTTTTCCATGTTGTCTGGATGAGAATAGTAATGTTTTGAGGAGTTTTGGACAATTATTTTATAAGTAGTAAGATATTTCATATATTTCAGTTGCAGTACAGACATGGAATATGCGGACGAAGTCCCAAAATTTCCTTAGATATGGTTCGTTGTCGTTATACATAGCTTTTATATCTTAGGGCATATAAAAATTATTCATAAGTTAGATTGGAACATTTATCTCTGCATCAGAATACGTTACACTCAGTTGTTTCTTAACCCTCTAGGGCCATTCGTATCATATTTGATACAGTCTGACAACAAGCCTTGAAAGAAATATTTTCCTGAAAAATTTTTAAGAGAAATATTTTATAAATTTCAAATGAAAGCAGTACTGACTGCTCAGTCAATGAGAACCAAATGTTTCCTTATAGCAAAATACCAAATGTTTCCTTATAGGGAAATACCAAATGTTTCCTTATAGGGAAATACTGTATCCAATATGATACGAATGGTCCTAGAGAGTTAAGTTCGTTCTGTGGTACACCGAGTCTACTGATGTTAGTTTCTTTTGTATAAAGTGTTTAAGGTACTGAGGACATATGTTATTTTGTTTAAGAATATTACCTTTCTTTTATGATTTTATTATTACAGAATTATCAATAGCAGGTCTTATGCTTACACAGGAATTTAAGATACACACGTTTATCGTTGTTATAATGAGTAAACATAGCAATTTAGAAATAGCACGATATTTTAATGTCGCCAAATCATTCGTCTAGAAAGTTCGCCATGAGTTAGTGAAAAAAAATGAAAATGTATCGGCCATATCGGAAATTAAGACACATTGAAATCGCACAGATATATTTACGACTCCAGAATGTATTCGGTAAGTACAGCACTCCATTGATAGCAATCCCAGAAGAAAACTATGTGCCAGAAAAAACAGTCCGAAATGTTAAGCTCGAAATCATCAGATAGAAATATTACGTGATGAGAGAAATTTATTTTATGTCAGAAAAAGTTAAAAAATGCTTAATCAAATGTACTAAATAAAATCCAGCAGTGAAAGACCTCATTTGGTTCTTTTCAGTGGCAAAAGATCTGAAAATAAACGGAATAAATAGCAGCCGGTTATGTGTAAACACTTTTGCTGGTTCAAAGATAAATTTTCCTCAATTTTTGACTGCTTCGTTGTCATCAATAAAGGACATGCTATGCCTCCTAACTTACTTCCACAAATTCTTAGATTAAACTCTGTGCTTACATATATGGAAACATTCGTTAAACCATGGATTGGTAATATACGCAACGGAAGACCTTACGTAACTCCTCACTATTACGCATAGTTCAAACAACTCAGAAATAGATGGCGAAAGATTTTAATGATCACATAAACCCTACATGGACTACTATCTCCCAAGATTTAAATCTACTTTATCTTAACTCAGAAAGACGTTAACGAGCCTCTCATAACATTAAAGAATCCTTAAAAGCTTCCGTAAAATTTATATAAAAAATATAAAAGATATAAAAATGTCATAAAAATATGAACAATGATGAGTAAAATATAGCCAATTTAGACCTAGCATAGAAGACTTTATCGATGCTGAAGGAGTCTTTATCGAATAAAATTACCAAACAGTGTGTTTATTTTTATCTTCACAACCTTTTCAGTAAAAGTACATCATTATTTTTTTCTGAGAGTCATTGTTGTATAAATATTAATCCGTCCACAAATACAGGGATATGTGTGTGTGTTAGCATATGAAACCATATTTCCGTACCTAGCAATTTTAATGCCTTCCTTTCTCTAAACTTCATGTTACAATCTTCTATGTTCCATATTTTTTGTTATATTTGTTTTTATTTTACTGAGAATTTCTCCAATTTCCCTAACATCCCTTTAAGTTAAGCATTACTTTTCAAACTTTATTTTCCCATGCTGTTCTCTAATTATTGTAACTTTGAATCTTAATATTTTCATTCATCAGAGCGTATTTTCCCTTATAGAGTTTTATTTACTAGTGCGATCTCTAAATAATACTATGTACAATGCCAGAAATGCTGTTAGCAGCATTTCTGAAAAATATTTCCGAGGCATCAATTTGTTTATCTCAGTCTTTATAATAATAAAAAATGCACATAATATTTAAAAAAGAAATTCGGAATTCTGTTCATGTTTTTCTGTAATCTCCTTTATGCGTTATTTTTATTTTTATTTTTTATTTGCTCAGTCATCATTGGAGACTCATATCTCCTGTCAGCATTTTCTCGATTTTCCTTTATCCTGAACGACAGTCAGGAATATCACTGTCTATCGTAACGGCATGGTGGCTTGACCTATCCTTCTGACAGCTTTTATTTTATCACAACGAGGAAAAGAACACTTTTTTAATACTGTTTTTGCTGAATAAAAATGCAGATTTATCGCTCGAACAGAACTATTCCGTTTTCTGACTTCTTTTTGACATGTAACAGTTAATAGGACAAGCAGTTGAATATACATATATATTCATTGTGAAATCCTCTGAATGGCAAGCGAAGTTTTTTTCATTTGGATGCAGTTAAACAAGTGACAGCAGGAAAGGCATTATGACACATTAAATAAGAGCATCAGGATACGAAAAATGTCAAGTATTAAGTTAATGTATTTGATTATAAATTACTTCAGCAACTCATGAAAACCGAACCAATAATATTTGAAATGGAGAATGATTATCTTTAATTTGAACTTATGTTCTCTTTTGTGAATGGGTTGAGAGAAAAAATATCTTTTATGTGCCATGCCACTTCAGACCGTAGGTGATCATGGTTTTCAAAGTCTCCCTATCCCTAGTAGTTCTTAGCACACTTTTCCTGTTACGGCAAATAAACTCTGCACTGCTTTCCACTTGCTCAGGCTCTTCATATATGTTATCCGTTGCTTTCCCCATTTTCTCCTTCCCTCTATCTTACCTGTGAGTATTACCTTCTCCAAGCCTTCCTTCCTCGTCACGTGTCTCAAAATCTTCAGCCGCCTCTTCCTGATGCTGAGTATTAATTTCCTTTTCGTTTCCATCTTTTCTTAAACTTCACCATTGCTCACATGCTCGATCTATGATATCCGCAACATCCTTTTGTAGGACGACATTTCACTTGCTTCATGTTTTTCATTTATCTTTGATGATATTGTCCAGCATTCACTGCCATATTGAAAGACTGATATCACATAGCAATCAAAAACACTCTTCTTTGTTTCTAGCGAAATTTTCTTGTATCTTAATACTCGGCTCAGCTTCTGGAATACATCCTTGGCCATTCCAATTCGGCTTCAGATCTCAGTCGCATATTTTGGCATCCGTTATAAAACTTCGAATGTACTTAAATTTTGTTTCTATGTTTATTTTAGTATCCCCAACCTGTAATTGGCAACTTAGGCTCCTCCATTTGCTAATGTCCATACATTAGGTATTCTTATAGTTTAGTTGTAGTTTTCTATTACAAATAATAACAATATTATTCGATCACGTTCAAAATTCCTGTAACCCAATGGTCGATGTTTGGGGACACATATACAGCAGCCGCAGTAGAATGTTGTATCCTGTATGGTTTGAAGGTAGAGTTTTCATTCCACTAGACTTGCTGCTATCCAAGGCTTTTCGACCCAGTTTTTTTCTCGTATTATCCCATAGCTGGGGGAAGGGAAGAGAAGAAGTAGGTAAACAAATGTAACGAATGCGACAAGACTACAAACTTGGCTCTCCGATACTTATATCTGCTGTTCATTACGAAATCCTGCACCCACTACTATTACTAATATTATTATTATTAATAATATTGATATTACTAAAAATAATAATCGGGAATCTGATACATATGTATCTAGAAGCATTAATGTGTATGTGGCAACCTTTATAGTTATGTTGAACATTATTTTGAGGAGGTTAAATTGCCGTCTATCGATTAACATTGCTCAGACACAATTCTGACATTATCTGACTCTCTGCGTAAAGTATGCCGGACGTTTAATTTTTGCCAAAACTATATGATTCGGATCACCCACATTCAAAATCCCCTCTCCACATTTTGTCTCATGTGGGGAGACAGCTAAATATTATATTTTTGTCTAAAAGTTCTCTTCTATCAATGGTTATGTATTTCATGCAGCCTGCGATTATGGTACTCTGTTAATGTTAACAAGATTAATATTTCATTTTCCAAATTCTGTTTTGGTTATTTCTCATGTAGTATCCTTTTTAGATTTCAACAGATCGTTCACATGCTTTACTAGATAAAGTTTTTATAGAGCCAAACTTTTATTATTTGATCTATTCAAATATAGACTAATCTATCGCTCGGTTCACACTCCACCCTCGTTTATTGAACAGGCGAAAAGGGTCATCCCTTGTTCCTTGTTTAGGATGTGGTTTCCGGTTTTCTCTTTCCCAATCCCTTACGTAGTCCCTTGCACATCAGTGGTGTTAGCGCCTTGCTCGGGGTGACATGATTAAAAAAAATATTTTCTCTATATGAATTAAAATACTGCGTAGCTAATAATATGTTCTGTAACTTGGATTTACTTACCAGTAGTCTAACACTAGATATTTGGAAATATTTCCTAAGGAACTCAGGCACATACATGCGTCTACATTAGTGTAATGACAAGATTATGAATTTCGCTGCAAACTGCGCCAGGGTTCCAAATGCACAATAAATTCTGGATGGGTGTAGTGAGTTCTATCTCGGTCAAGGCCGCAAAACGACAACGATGCAAACAGAAGAAGCATTTAGTGTTTATTAGGATGATTTTAAGTAATCTTTTCGTTTCATAATCACATAGATACAATGAATAATATTTGTCTTGTTTTATTTTCTTAATAAACTTGTTATTATCGTGTTCTATAGTTTTTCATCCACACTTGTTAATTTATGTGAGAACTGCCCCCTGTTATCGTTATAATAAGCGCCAAAATATTTCCCCCAAGCATTGGTTGAATGTATTCCTACAGAAAATATGCTTTCTTGCCTTTATATATATATATATATATATATAT
This sequence comes from Ascarosepion bandense, assembly GCA_037127315.1. Classification (NCBI taxonomy): domain Eukaryota; kingdom Metazoa; phylum Mollusca; class Cephalopoda; order Sepiida; family Sepiidae; genus Ascarosepion; species Ascarosepion bandense. The sequence goes on from JBBBDQ010000250.1 coordinate 858,862, forward strand.
ATATATATATATATATATATATAGTGTAATGGTTGTTACAATGTTTTTAAATTCATAGTATCACTACACAAACATTTTTCATGTTTCAAAGCCAGCCCATTATGTTTTTGGCTTCTTCCTCAGGTGATTTTTTAGAAATGAGAATTATCTAGTTGAAAAGGCAGTTTATTTGTGTTGGATTTGTTATTTTTGGGTGTTAGAGGGGTTGGTCTGTATTTTGAGTTCTGTTGACCTTTTTAAGCTGTTAGGGTTAAGTGTTTGTTTTTGGCAGAGTTCAGGATAGGTTAATCTATTAATCTTGAGAGGGCTGATGCTGCTGGCGCCTTGCGTGTTGTGATTTGGTTTAGGGGTTGGTAGGTGTTGTTTTGTTTTGTGGTTGGTTTCTCCTTAATTTAATGTATGTTATTTTTATTGGGGTGTGTGTTTTTTTTTGTTTTTTATTTTTTGTTTTTTATAATATATATTTTTTCTAAAATATATCTTTCATAAAAAATATTTTATAATATTCCACAATTTTTAAACTATTTCATAATATTATAAAATATAATATTTTATAATATTTAAGAAATATATTTCTTTTAAAAAATCTATCCTTTATACAACATATTTTATAATTATAAAATATATTTTTTTATTTATTTATCTACTAATCTGTTGCAACTGCTTTATTTTTTGTTGGTATTGTATAGGGTTTGTTTTCTTTTCTGATTATTTATAGGGTTGGTTGTGTGTATTTTTTGTGTTTTTGTGGGGGTTTCTGGTTGGATTTTTTTGTTTACTTAAATTTAAGCGAGAAATGTTTGCGATGTTTGCATATTACTACTAATTCGTCTCTACGGTTTAATAAATCGTTGCTGTTAGGGTACTGGATAATGTGTAGTTTTTCACTTAGACATAAAGGTAACGCCCTACATTTGTATCGAGCACTCTTTATAAAAGTAAATGCATGAACAAAAGGTTAATAAACTTACGAGTTCAACAACGTAGTTACAATACTATATATATATATATATATATATATATATATATATATATATCTCGTGACTCTTCCAAAATGAATTGAGTTCTCTCGGTGACTGGCGTGTGCATACACTGCTTAGATACAACACGTTAAAATTTCCCTTCTCTCTGACTTACACCAAATCTGGTCGAGTTTCGATCCTAGCCACACTGATGGCTAGGATCGAAACATGTGGATGACTAATCTATATATATATATATATGTGGATGACTAATATATATATATATATATATATATATATATATATATATGTGGATGACTATTATATATATATATATATATATATATATATATTATTATATTATAATAAATAATATATATATATATATATGTGTGTGTGTTGTGTATACATGCGTGAACGTGTGTGTGTGTGCGTGCGAGTATTTGTACTTAATTGCGATAACGTTGCTATAGTTCAAGGAAACCCGTAACATTGCGATATAATTTATAATTTATTAAGAAGGTGGTATTTAGAAAAGACATCATCCATAGCTAAATAATAGATTGATTCCCGGAAACTTTGATGGAAACGTATGAACAGATATTCGCCTAAATATGAATTAATTTGATAGAAAGCCTCAATGTAATGGTATATATGTAGGTTACTGATAAAAAAAGAAAATCAATGAGAAGGAGTTCGCCGCGAATCCGTAAGTAAATAAAAAGTGTAAATAATTTAGGAAAATAATTTAGGAAAATAAATAAATTAGTCCCTTTACGAAATTCCCTAGAGGATGCGGAATTTGACTAGAGGATACATAAAGAATAAATGGGAATAGAAATATTATAGATGAATTGATTAATAATAGCCATTAATTTACCTTTGATGAAAATTAACGGAATATAGATAAGATTGAATCGAGATTATATCAGTAATGAAGAGAAGATTATCATTCAAAGATAAGAAAGGAAGAAAGAGGGAAAATGAATATCTACTAAATAGCACGGCATTCTTTTATGTTAATAGATAAACGAGATAGCAATGGAAGTAAGGTACATGAAGTGAAGGAACAGATAAATTAATTTAGATGTGTTCTATAGACGGAGTAAGAAAAAAAATGACAGGATCAATCGGGGATTTTTGAATAAAAGAGAAAATCTTCCAGTTATTAATGAACACTAAAGAGTAAAAGATTTTTTATAAATTTGAAAGTACAACTGAAAAGAATGTTAGATTGATAGAATTTATGAAGTGGGAATGTAATTTCGGAGAGAAATACGGAGAAAACTGTATTAAAATTGAATGAGATGTGATTATATCGGACGAAAAAAAACAAAACAAAAGTGTCCTTCAAAATATACGTAAGAGTAAATACGGATATTTTGTAGAATAAAAGAGTAGAAATGAACTTGAGTTATAAAAATCAGTTTGATGAATGAGGAGAAAAATAAATCGAAAATAATAACATGGTATGAGATAAATTAATAATATTAAACAAATCTTAAAATTAAATGAAAACATGCAGAAACTTCTTTCAATTATTGAAAGATATATAAAATTATATATAAAGAAAAGATTAATCAGTATGCATATACAAATTGATTGACATAACCTTTTACAATCTAATATATATTTTAAAGAGGTTTTTAGCGTTAACGGACCTATTGAGATAAATCATCATTAATAAAATTCATTGATATGAACTAAGCATAATGTTTTCCGAAAACTGATGGATGTACAGATGCGCTAAGTTGGTAGTATTAAAATTTATCTCTATGCATTTGTTCTTTTAGTCCTTTTTATCTAATTTTTTTATTTACTCATTTTTGTTTATTTTATACAAAGTGAGTCATTCAAACAAAATGTCTACCAAATGGGACAAGGATTAATTATGCATGATAATGTAAATCTTACGAGTATACACAAAGGTGCATGTTGAATAAGATATTGGATGCATAGGAAGAGAACGAATATAACTTAACCATCTATTTTCCTCACCATTTAATCCATGCATTAGTATGTCAGTGGTACTCCAAAAACAAAGTGATAAAAAATACTCCTCACAGAGTAATTTTGACACGCGAATACATAAACATATACAGGCATTTAAATACGCACAATTTTGTATTTTGTACACAGCAGTCGCGTATATATATATATATATATATATATATATATATATATATATATAAATATATATATATATATGCTGTAATTTTGTTATTACGATGGTTTGCAAAAGCATTATATCATTACAGAAAAGTTTACATGTTTTAAAAACCATTGAATAAAACAAAATTTCGATATTAAGCTCGACGTTGTATTGAGCTCTCTTTATAAAATTATATACATGAAACGTTAGTTTAATGTATCAGTTCCTTTGAGTATATATATATATATATATATATATATATATATATATACTCTAAGAAACGGATACATTAAACTCATGGTTAAATTATGGCCATTTAATAGAAAAATTTCTTCGCATAAGAGCATTTTTTAAAAATTTTCGACTACTGAGTATAGTAGAATTAATTAGGAACCATAAGTGAACAGACAAGCTTATGAAGTAATTCGTTCTAACATAGATTTGGAAATGGTTGGCTGACTGCTAAGTATTCACTCCTATATCCCAATATAAATATTTTAGAGAGTTTGCTTGTCAATATGAGGACTGTGGAGAATCCACTGAATGTAATGGTGATTAAAAAGGGGGTTAGAATGATCATTAGTAATGGTGAAGGTATGCCTCCATTCATATTTCCAGTGAGGCTCAGACTCAAAACTGTTGCATACCTTGAGGAGGTAGTGATGTTCAGGGTCAAGAGGGTACTGATGGAAGAAACTGTTTGGCAACAAGACTCTGCACGGGTCCACATCATGTGATTCTTGTTATACGATTTCTGTGATTACATAACATATTAATTTATCTATCTCCCTCTACTTTAATCAGTCAGTCAGTGCCATACGTGAAACACGCTTGTGCGATCATGTCTCGAAAGAGACATGACTGACTGGGCAGAAGATTATCCCGCAGTAGGTTGCCATTGCTTTCTGCGGTAGACTGGTTGCCGACCAAGGCTATAGAACCCAATCTGTTCTGTTATTTAAACCATAACTGGAAGGAACTGTGGGATTATTACCTTTCCCAAGTGTATTTGCGCGTAAGTGAATGCAATGAATTCACCTGGAATTAGAACTCGACTCCCCGATTTCTCGTTCCGAGCCGATATCTACTGCACCACAACGCACATCCTACTTTAATACCCTTGTTTATAATGTGTAGCGTGCAGTTAGACGAAAATCCCCCCAAAATCTTTGTAACACCGAATCTGAACTGATGGCAAAGATTATGACAGCATGCACCAACGTTAATATAGAGACCGTTCAAAAGAGATTAAAATTTTCCTAAGGCGTCCAGATGCTGTGCTTAAAGCCAATGGTGATTTTATTGAATAGTTATACATAATTAATTATATGTTTTTATCTGTAATTTTTTGTGTAATATATGTTAAAATGAAATGACAGTGTTATTATAATTTTTGCGTAATTTAGACGAAAATTCATCTGTTACACACTGTATTATACGCGAATTTTTCTCCAGTTAAATTATTTATCAAACATCTGACTCAGATGAGTGTTTCGGCATGAGACACTTGAGTAGTCTGAAGAGATAAGTTTCTTCAATATTTCATTATTTATATATCGCATCAATATAGAAATTTGACGAATAATAATAAGATTTCTTTGTAATGTCTGCAAGAAACAAATGTGGAATCCTGCAATATCTTTTCTTGTGTATTCTTGAGAAGATTAGACATGCGTACTTGTCACTCAAAACTAAATTGCGATCGAGAGATGTGTTTAAATTGTAGTTTGTTGATTCTTGATGGAGATTTTTTACATAACTGTATTCTTCCCAGAAATATGTGTTATTCTCTTTGTATCCCTTAAATCTTATTAAAACTTACTTTTCACAGCAGTCTAAATAAAATATTTTATTCAGAATTTCTAGGTGTATCCCAGAACTGAGAGGGAAATTAGCTTCCACAGGGACAGTGCGGGTTCGTCAAAGACACCTCAACATGAAATGCCATATTCATAATAAGGATGCTTTCCGAAAGGGCAATGCATATGAAGAGAGATTTGTACCTATGTTTTATCGATTAAGCAAAGTATTCGACATAATACGCCACAAAGAATTGATGGAGATTCTCAGCGGCCTTGACATATTTAGAAAAGACATGAGAGTAATTAGGAATCTCTACTGGCAGCAATCTGCCTGCATGCGGATAGGTAACGAAGTCAGAAGATATACAAAGATAGAAATGGGCATAAGACAAGGTAGCGTCTTTTCACGGATCTATTCAACTTGTACGGCGAGACTATTTTGAGGACCTTAGTTATTATGCTATGATTTGTAATCGGAGGCTGCAATTTTAATAATATGCGGTACGCAGACGATGCAGTGCTGATTGCAGACACGGAAAGGAAACAACAAAATCTCCTACAGAAGAATGCATGGTCATCAGCAAAAAGAGCAGCCGAAAATGCCAAATACAGTTAGGAGATACTACAATCAACAGGTACAAGAATTTAAATACTTCGGTAGTGTTCTAACATAGGACGGAATGTGCGACAAAGATATCCGAACGTAAATTGGCATGGCAAAGAACGCGTTCCAGAAGTTGAGTAAAGTATTAAGAGACAGGAAATTTCACTAGAAACAAAGAAGTGAATACTAGATTGATATGTGATGTTAATTATTCAATATGGTAGTGAATCGAAAAACTGGAAGCAGCTGAAATGTGGTTCTACAGAAGGATGCTGCGGATACTGTGGACCGAGCATGTGAGAACTGATGAGGTTTTGGAAAGGACGGACACAAAAAGGAATTAATATTGGACATCTGCAAGAAACAACTAAAAATCTTAGGACATGCAATAAGGAAGAACGGCTTGGAGAATCTGATACTAACAGGCCAGATAGATGGAAAAAGAGACAGAGAAAAGCAGCTGATAACATATGTGAAAGGCCTGAGCAAGTAGTATTACAGGAGAAAGTGTGCTCAGAGCCATCAGGAATAGTGAGACGTAGATGTCTATTATCGCCTACGTCCTGAAAGGACAAGGCACGTAGAAGAAGAAGATATTTACACAACTACAAACAATATGTGCCTACTAAGTACGTAGATATCAGTGGAGATGGAGAATTCTCGATGGAAAAGGAAAACTTTTCTTGCCGACAGAAACTAGTTCAAAGATGAAAGGGCGTGGATAAGCATTACGTGACAAATGCTGACGCTGATCTTCTAAACATTTGTAAAATATTTGCTAAATTAGAAAATAATGCTGTACATTTGCGATATGAAAATGCAAGACGTCATACAAGATAAACAATCCCAGCACATCGCGAAAAAACATAGCTCATTAACTATTAAACTATTACGCAGAAACGTTTTTATATTTTATTTCCTATTTCAATTATTCTGCATGTAATAGTTTTACAATGACGCTGCAGCGAATAAATCAACTATACACATTTCCGTCATTAAAATGTGCAATATCAAAATGCGCCAATGGCGTTTATGCTGAGATATAGATTGTAATCATGAAATATGAGTGTTAATTTGTTTTAATTAGACCTTTTTCACGTGATTTTTTATTTAACAAAGATCATTGATACTGTTAATAGAGGTGCTCGGTGGATCATTTTTGACCAATTGTGATGTTCATTAATAATAAAGAAAGTCTTAATTATAATGGTACGCTTCCAAATCCTTTTCCAATTCATAGTAGACTAATAAAATGTGATATTCTGGCTTTTACATTATTTAGCCTCTATTTTGATGTAAGTTTGGTTAAGGGTTTTTGAACTGTTGGCGTTTATGCTCGTTTCAGAACAAATGAGAATGATATAGACATGATACTATTCAAAGCCCACTGTAATGTTTTTTTAACCGTAAGCTATTATAGGCTGATAATTTCTATCTTGCTGCTCACACTGAAGTTGACCTGCAGGTAAAATAAAGCATTTATCGGGGTCTTGTATTGCTTTTCGGTAGGTCATCCATATAAAGATGACAAATATTGTACACAGGACTTCACCAGAGCTGCATTACATAGAACCAAACATTCTCTTTAACGGATACAGGCTGGATATGGTTGAAGGTTTTGTATACATAAATAGTACGCTCTTGATGCATAGCCCAAAATATTCAAAAAACTTGAAAAATGAGTATTGATCCTAACAGCTGTTTGATCCTAACAGCTGTTTAAGATCACAAATCGGCATCTACAAAACAAATGTCTTAAACACTTTTTTATATTCCTCTGAAGAGATGACCATCTATCGAAGGCGCGTTAATTGACTTTGAGCGTTTTCACCAGCACTGTCTGACACGCACCTTGAACATGAATCGGCTGTCTTCTACATAAGACAGAACAATTCTTCAGGGCGAAAACACAGTCAGCATAGAGAAATTGTTTTTTCCGTAAATTAATAAGCTAGATATGTCATCTGACACATGTAGAAGATGATATAATTAAAAACCAAAAAACACATTTTTATGGTAAAAGAGTTCAAGATAATCGACAAGATAACAAGCCCCTACCACACTGAAAGTACTAAATCGTTTCAAGGATTTAGTTGAATATAATTTAAAACTGTTGGTGTTAATGTTGAATTGCTGCTGGAGATAAATCTACTTGGAAAAGGTTGAGTCGGGAATGCAGCACAGAATTTGTCAGAAGAGATGTGATTATTCCAACAAAATGTGCACCATTAGAAAAAAAAGTAAAATAATCCGTACCAGAGCTATTGAGACTCAGACATAATTTCAGTATTTGTGTAAAGGTTGCCCTCTAAGCCATTCACATATGAACACAAAAAGAGATAGATGCGAAAAGCTGTGAATGCAAATCTACCAGAAAGACCTACAGGTTTGTAAGTATATTGCGTGACACAAACGTCACACGACTGTAAACAGGAACGGGCAAATTTCCAACGTAAATAAAACAGACAAAATTTATATTTGCCGCGTGTGTAAAGGTGGATGCAAAACCAAAGCCGTTCTAGAGAATTATTTACGGTCCCCAAAAGGAGAACGTTAGCTCAAGTATACATAAAATTCTTAATGAAAAACACAAAAATGTTACCCAGTGAAGAGAGGAGCTTATGTTCAACTGCAAAGAAGAGACTATAATAATGCACACACACACACACACACACACACACACACACACACACACACACACACACACACACACACACACACGCGCGCGCACACACACACACGTGTATATGTATATATATATATATATATATATATATATATATGTAAGTCGATTTTTGACTATATATATATATATATATATATTTATATGTGTGTGTAGGAAATTATAAGACATCTGTAACAAAATAAATTAACGCCGATATATTTTTAGTTTAATTGTTTAAACATTATAGTTAATGGATACACGTAATTAAGTAGATAGCTTTGTTTTAAAATAAAACAGTATTTTCATTGACATCTACTGGTCTGAATAATTGACAAATCTTGCTTGGAATATATGTGTCTTACGGCAGGATTTGAACCTGCTTTCCCTAGGAAAAACTGTCAATTGATCAGACGTACCTTGCCTGCTCAAACACGACAGACTTAGAGCTAAACAAAGCTTGAAAAATTACTTTTTATCACACATTTTTCTAATTGTTCGTAATATTCATATCTGTTCTGTTTTCGTATCCTGATGGAAACAAAGCAATTTATTCACGGAATTTTACGAAATATGATAGAATATGGATTAACTTAGGCATATTTTTAATTTACCAGATCAATCACAGATGATGTCGGAGATCATGAAAGCTATATAGTTAAAATGCCAGGTGTTGACAAATTAAGACTATAAAATTTCTAGTTCAGAAGCTTTAGTGGTAATGCACTCCAGAAATAGAAAGGCGACACAAACACATTAACGCACAATATTGCACGTGTCCCTTAAAACATAATTAGCTACAAATAAGAGTATTTATCTTCCTGTTCAATGAGTACATCCAAAACTTCATTCATTTTTAATTTAAAACGTATTATAAAATGTAATTATTTACTTTCGTGTTTCTATTTGAATATAATTAAAATAAAGAATGCGTTCAAATATAACGGAAAGGGAAATAATTTTCTTTAATGAAGGCAGAGTTTAGAAGCCTTTTTCTCATTTGATTCAATATTACCGAATAATCAACGTTCGCTCAGATAAAAGAAACTTTGTTTCTGACAGTGAAAAACCTACATATTACACGTATTATCCCTTGCACTAAAATTTTCGAAGTATAAGTAACACACACACACACACACACACACACACACACACACACACACACACACATACATATATATATATACATACATATATATATATATATATATATATATATATATTTGCTACTTACTTGACGCTCTTCCAACATGCTAGTTAATTAATTTTGCAACGGTGGTAAAAGAATTTACAATTTTCTATTAAAACATTCTCATAAAGTTTTTGCTAAATTCTACTTTTTTTCTATTACATAACAATTTTGTGTAATATCATTATTTCAGAAGTTACCAATGGAGATATTTTTTACAAAGTAAATAGTTAATTTTTTTTCAGATTCGGTACACATTTTTCACTTTCACTTTTAAATTATTATTCTTCACCCCAAATCATATGCGAATGATACAATGTCGATTGCAAAAACAGAAATGAAACTATAAGGACTTCAATAGAATTTCTTACAGAGAAAGGAAACATCGACTCATATTTACCAGAATATATGAAAAACAATCCAAAACGCGGACAGTAAGTTAAAGAAACAAGAATCAGGTAAGTGCAAAATCTAAATATGTAGGCAGTGATTTAATGAAGGACGAGAAAGATGACCCAATAATATGAATGTGAAATAGAATAACAAATGAAAAGTATCTGTAAAAGTTCATTGCTACCAAAGTGAAAATTACTGACATCCTTTGTAATATTTATCCTCCTGTATGACTGAGAATACTGGACAATCACTTCACGGATGAATAAGTGACCCTAAGCAAAAGAAAATATGTAGTTCTACAGAAAAATGCTGTTAGTGTGCACAGCTACTAAGAAAATAAAAGTCTTATGTAAAGTAGCAACGAAACGAAGGAAATATTTAAAATGCGTACGGTACGTAAAATGGAAACGTTTGCTTAGATAATTAGACATTCACATTAAATCTTCCAACTGAGTGCCATACGTGACACATGCTTAGGCGATCAGCTGTTTTCGCGACATGACTGATATGGCAGAAGATATCTCGCAGTAAGTTATTACTTTTGTTGTAGATTGTTTGCCAACCAAGGACGCAGAACCACATGTCCTGCTATTTAACCCATAGTTGGAAGGGGAATACACGGATTAATAACATACCCAAGGGTATTTTCGCGTAAATGAATGCAACATATTCAAGTGGAATTCGAACTCGGCATTCCGATTCACGTTCCGAGCCGATATCACTGCGCCACAACGCACATGCAGTTGTGCATCACGAATGAGGCTTAACTGACACATATGTTAATGAATGCAAAAGGAAGATAACAAACCAGCGATTCGAGTTACACAACGAGCTTGTGTAAATGTTTGAAAGAATAATGATCAGGGTGGATAGCAAAAAGACACAACCGTCTAACCACGACAAAAGAACGGCCACGTAAAAGACAGGAAGTTCTTAATACCCATAATCCTCAACATAGAAAATAATTTTACAATTTTCAATAAAAATTTTTTAAAAAATGCTGTATTTTATTTACCTTTTTGAAAGATGTATTTAAATCATATTTTATTCTAATTTCGCAAAATGTAATAAACATCACATTGATTCACATAAACATTATTTCAGGAAACACTTCCGGCCAAAAATCGTTTTAACAAATAAATTCATCCAAACGTTATTACATGCTGAAACTCTGATTAAACACTTATACTCAGTAAAGCGTTCTGAGATGTTCTAACCTACTATCGGGGCTAATATTATATATAATATTTTTATGGTTTAATTTGATATATCATCTACTAGTACTAAACTTTCCAAACACCAATAAGTCTAGTTTTTTTAGTAAGATTTTGCTAAAATGATTGTTTTCCAATATTCCTTACAAATGCAACAAGCAGGTTTATGATACGTTAAGAGTGATATAAGTGTTAAACGTTTACGCCTCCATATTTCCGATGTAATTGCCAACTAAATTCTATGAATAAAAAAGCGTGGGAATACCTATTTGACTAAAGTTCCACACGCCCGAAATTATCAATTAAATGGAAGAGTTGCAATGGCTGGAAATTTTAGTAGACAGTAGAGCTCTACATAAATGAAAATATTATTTAACAAAAGAGTAAAAAATAAATTTCTCAGTGTTTGCTAGACGCCATCGTTCAACACGTATGAACACATTTATTGGATTCGAAACGATTGCAGAGACTTACTGAATTCTAGAAATCAACTTATATGAAATTACATTTTGAACTCAAGCCCCAAAGTCTGTTTTCGGAGTTTACGAGGCTTCATGTCTAAACGAGATGGACAACACTTATTGAACAGAGCAGAGGAAATATACCTACTGAATCTCAGAGCTCAACAGAAAGGAAAATAATGATTGGACTCAAGATATTAAAATAGTTTTTCGACTCCATGACTAAACACGAGTGAAAACAACTATTAGAGCGATGATGAATGTACCTTTTAAACTCAAAAGATTTATACTTCTTGACATTCCTTGTTTTAAAATGATCCCGAAGATATATACTGATGAATTGATTTGTGAATCATTCTCCTGCAATTTTTCATTTTATCTGTTTCGACATAATCTACATTTGATGTAAAATCTACCGACATTTTAACTATCACCGCGTGTGGAATGTCATTTATAACGTTCACACTTCTCTCAAATTATTCACTTCGCAGGAATGATTAGTCAAATACTTTGCAAATGCATACTGGTATATGAGCTTTGTATAAAAGAAGTAAATATGAACAATCTAATCTTTCTGTTGTTCAATTTGAACAGGTTATTAGGTTGAAATTTAACGTACAAACGAAAGGATATCCCATCGATTTCGTTACATGACAACAGTGCAACGATCAATAACAAATGCTATGCTACAAACTGATTGAATTTAAACTAGACATTGCAAAGTTTTCAGGCACGTTGTGTTTTTAAAAACATGATTCTATATAATAACTTTCTCTATTTCGGACCGAAATGCAGAATATTTAGAAAGTATGATTATATACCAATATCGCTTTCATGTATGATAAATTCCAAAGAAAGCTATGTGAAAAGATAGATCTAGAGTGTACTATAAGTAAATTCTGTTTTATAAATGGTAGAATGGACTGGAACATTGCACATTTTGTAGTATGAAAAATGTTTTGCATGTAAACAATACATGCAGGTGAAATTAATAAAATGAAATCTAACCCCAAATAAATATTTTATGCATAGGCTCATGTATATATCAATCCGTTATATTATTTAATAGCTATGATATATATATATATATATATATATATATATATATATATATATATACGTTGGTAGTCCACTGTTTGTAGTGATTTATTTTATTTATTTATTTTATTAACAGTTCTCAAAACTTAGTAGAGAACAATATCTGGTAATTTTTTTATTATAAATTTATAATAAAACATATTTTACTGCAACACATATGTTGTTGTGTTAAGATACTAACTTATAATCTCGTCTTCAAACAGTGAAATTTTTGTGAGTAATCATGATATATATGCGCATTAAACCATGAAAATTTATATCATATCAAGACAAGTTAGTGAGGGATTTTTGTAAGGTTTTTTTCTCAAAACAAATAGATGGATAGAAGAAATTTGATTGTAAATGTAAGCCGAGTAGAGACATTAGCCAAACATTTTCTATGCCAGTGATGAAATAATTTGAATGAAAACTACGTAGCATTTAGCAAGTCTAAAAAGTTATTGCGTGCCATTGTGAAAGAGTTATAAGACTTTCCGCAAGTTTTTTTTTGTTTTTTTACTTAATGAGAAAAAATAGAAAAAAATACACTCTACGCCAACATATGTAGTTGACTTTGTGGTTGATCTATCCATTAAGAAGTAACAAATTAATTATTAGAACATAGAGACTCAATCAATATATGCTAGGTGATATATTATAGATGTCTAATTGCAATGAATTAGAAAACAGGTAACTATACTACATGGTATATTTTAGAGGATGATGAAAATGTAAGTTACTTCTTTACGTTTATTGAGCGAGTTTAGTTTTGAGAATTTCATAATTTGTAATCTTTCTGTAAACAGGAAAAACTTTCCCTACGTAAAGATTTACAAGATCTGTTTTTTTTTGTATATTTTCCATTTTACTGTGCTTATTGCCATCTTTTAATTGCTAATAAAAGATAGAGTGATGTGCTATTGCAGCAATTATATTATTAAAATAGAAGATGTGAAAATAATGGCAGCTTTTAAAAGGATTCTTTGAAAAAGCTGTATTATTAGTGTGGAAGTTCTCATGGTAGAAACAGAGCATAGGTAGAATATAAAGTCAGTTACACATTTATTTTCTAATGAATACCCAATAAGGTTTTTGGCAATTGCAATTATTTTTATTGAAAAAATTAATTTTTAAAAAGTTGTTTATTGTTTAGGTTATTATCTATATAAAATTCTATTATTATGTTTTTATGATATTTTCAAGCATACAGCTGTAGCTCAGTTTCAGAGTATGTTTGTTAAATATTATGCTAAGGGGCTATTTTTAGGGAAGTAATTTTAGTTAATTTTAGAAATTTATGCCCCAACTTAGTACTTATCATATGGATTAATTGGGTGTGTAACAATAAATTTTTCATTTTCTATTATTAATGTTATTGTTATGATTATGTTTATTATATTCCAGGTCAGAGCATTTCTAGCCGCTGTTTTTAAGGGCACTGTCAAAGAATTTGCTATAATTACAAATGATATCACTATTAGAATAATTATTACGTATTTTGTTTTCATTAGAGAAGGGTATATGTTTGATTATTAATCGAGGGTGATTAGATTAATGGTGGATGTATGTAAGATTATCGTTAATTTTCAAGTAGGAAAGGTAAGTGTTATCGACTAGATCAAGTGTTATATCTAGGAAGTTTACATTTTTAAGTTTAGTTTTTAGAGCAATCTTAAGAATAACACATTTCAGTTCACTAGATATTCATTTTCTAATTCTATTAGTTATAATATTAGTGTTATTTTTCCACCATAGCACTATCATCCTTACAGCCCTATATCCTCAATATGTATATCGCCATACGCTGTTAAGTTGTAAAGAATAAATAGACCAACAAGATTTGAGGAATCAACAGAGACTTGAGATCTGATTGTGATGCAAAACAGGTCGTCTCATTCGTTGCCTTGGATAAGTATGGATCGTTTTGATGATTATTATCCTTGTCTATATACCTAGATTCGAATATTCGATGGCGTATTCTATTGCCAAATAAATAGATTTTTAAAATATAAGGGTAATAATCAACAATATCAAACTGGATAAACGAAATATTGCTCTCATGATTGATTCGATTAAACCAGTAGGTGGCATTATTGGCGTTAATCAGTTAAGTTAATCCGAGTTGTGTTATAATTCTGTAAATAATTCTGTCGAAGAGGATTTTGCTAATTTTACTGATTTCGGGTCGTATGGTGTTGATAATCTTATTACGGGAGGTAAACTCGTAATCTGGTTCATGATAATTAATGGTGATGTAGGACTCCACAGTGTAGAGTTTACTAAATCTATCAATGATTGTTCATTTGTCTTTAATGTATTTACTTGTTACATTTATGTCTTCAAATAAATTGTTATGGTTGTTATCTACTTTTTGTAAATTTTTGTTATTTGTTTTAAAAATAATGAATTGCTGGGAGTACTTTAACAATAAATGTCTGTTTTGACGGAAGATACCATGAATTCATCAGATGAGTTAATTTCCTTCAGAATACCATCTACATGTTTGCGGAAGTGGTTTATATATATATATTATTCTAACGCTTCAAAAATTCATTGTTGCATCAATAATCTCGCAGATTGAACTGTGGACAGCATGAGCAATATGCGCAGACTTCATTGTATCAATTTTTAGTCTCTGAAAATAGATATATTCCGATAAATTAAATTACATGATTAATTATTTATACGACTTGAATGTTTTTTTCCAATATTAGCTCATATTCTTCTTCATTAACATTCATATATATATATATATATATATATATATACATATATATATATATATATGCTTTTGTATTATACTATATTTTGCGAACTTTGAAGCAAATTTAGATGCAATTTATCACTCCCAGAAATCTTGTGGATTGCTTAACGGGTCTAACTAGTTACATTTTTGATCGGATGCTACAGCTTTAAATTTCTTAAAATTAAAGAACATTCAACTGATCAAAATAAATGATATTCAAAGGTGCATTGAAATTGGCGTATACGGTTAAAAAATGACATCTCAGTCAAACTGTACCAATTTCTGCCTTTTCTGAAAAGATACAGGATATCTGGCGTTGTCCTTATGTAAAACGGAGTCTTTCCGATTGGCCAATTCCGGAGGATTTTCATCGATTACTGCCGTTAATCGATCCAACAGAGAACATTACTTGTCTGAATTCAACGCTTGATAATAGAGATTGGGCACGTGATACATAATGCGTTCCAATTCCACCAGATACACATCATTACATTCATCGGATACAAGCCGTCATTTCATTTTTCCCAGGAGCTTTCTCGAATCTCAGTGCTGTAAACACGACAGATTTTATTGGTTGTAACCGTTCTCTTCCCAAATGACGCGTTTTGTTGAGTTTGAATTGAAAATTACACTTTGAAATTATTACATCAATTTTATTTTCATTAAATAGTAAGGCATCTAAACAACTCACGTTATGTGTTATATGCTATATCTGTGACCCTTATATAGTCAGCGTTCAGATTTGTTTATCTTCAAAGACCACAGGCGTGCCCGAACATGTTCGGTTTTACAGATTTGAGCAAACAAATCAATTAAAGAATAGAACCATTGGTATAAAATAGTCTCCATAAATGTTACATATTTTCAGATTTTCCTGCAGCTATTTGCTTTAAGGTGATAGAAATTTCATTTGAGTTAGTTACATACAAATACGTTTGAGAAAAGAATGAATCAATCATTTCTCACTACAGTAATAGCACAATAGTCAGGAGCCTATATTCTTGATTGACAACCAGTCTATTGCCCAGAGAAATGGCAAGATACTGCAACAATATATTCTGCCTAGTCAGTCATGAATCGAAATAGACACGATCGCCAAAACGTAGGTAACTTATAGCAATTTTTTGAAAAATAAAAAAACACCAAGCTAAAAAAACGTAAATAATTTTCGTTTAATTTAACTTTTTAAGTAAATCATATATATATATATATATATATATATATATATATATATATATATATATAAATATATATATATATATATATATATATATATATATATATATATATGTAAAGTATATATATATATATATATTTAATATATATATATATATATATATGTATGCGCATGTGTCTATTCCGCTAAAACACACACACACACACACACACATATATATATATATATATATGTATGTATATCTATATATATATATATATATATATATATATAGTAAAATTGTGAAAGCAAATGTTCATAGAACAGATTACATGATCTGGGTAAAATTATATTAACAATCCTTTGTATTAATGTTAAGAGAGACCGTTATTTACAGACATGATATACGTTTGCAGATATATATTTTTGAAATACTTATCTTTGTTGGATTGGCAAAGAATTATATTTAAGTACCTAGTACTTTCTTAGAAGACGATAATATACAGCATGTGATGGATCAATCGCCGTCTAAATAACGCAGAAAGAAAAATAGCACAAGCATCTCTTTTCAATTGATATATTTCATATAACTGCACAACAATATATAGAAATACTAAAGATTAAATTTATTCTGTAACATTTTCATTGGCTTCAACCACGTCTTCCAGATGATTTTGGATCCTGATACATATCGTCTGGATAATTTCCTTGTTAAATTTTTGAATGCTGCCATAATTCATGTATTGAGTTCATGTTTGGAGTCAAAAAAGATTTGTTTGCCTCCCAACTAATATATTTATATTCAATGGATTGCATACATCATATTCAAGGGATTGCATACATCATATTCAAGGGATTGCAGTCTGGGGAGGTAAGCAGCCAAATGTAAGGGGGTATCTGGTCGCAAAATTTGTGTGACAGCAATGTACTGGGGTCTCCTGCTAGTGTGACATACTGCAGAGTAAATTTCATCTTTCAGCTGCCACTGGAAGATGAATGAAGACAAAACGTCCACATTATAATCGATCAATCTAAAAACTTCCGAAATAACGATTAAACTGAACAATATTTTTTCCGAATTCTCTGCACTGTACTGAGATTGATATACAAATACAATTATGCTTTCTGTAATGGGAGTGTATTCCCCAAAAAATTGCGCTAACTACGACGCGTTGTCTCAGTTATTCCAAGCTGCCGGCTCCGTGGCAATCGGGCAAAGTTGAAAAAAATTGCTAAGTTTCGTAGAGATCAGTGACCAGACGGCTGCGTAATGAGGTGCGAGTCAGACGCCTAACCAACGATCACGCGCAGCCGTGATTGGACGCGCAGCAGCTGGCCCAGTTGTAATCGGGCAGTGTGAAGCAGTATAACATCCAGTTTCAAAATTTATGGAAGTGTGGATTAATAATCTAAAACTTAACTGTACTTTGATTTAGTAATATGTCACTTTTTATGTGGTAATATAATAACAAACCTGCATGCACGAAAGTAAAATATAAAATGGCGCTAATTTACTAGTTGTACCCTGATATCTACTTATCCTGCTTAGTTAAAATGTCCCGTCTTTTTTCTCATCAATATCATACCTCATTAAATTCTTTATGTGGTTAACTCAAGTTTTATTTTAAAACTTTAAGCCCTATACTAATAGAACTCTTCTCAACAGTACAACATAATGATCACTTCTATTTTGAAAATTTGCTCTTTTCGTGATTATAATTTTGCTTTTGTTCTGTTATGTTTTATTTTTTTCATTATGATGTCCATCGCGGCTGTGATCAGAACAATCTAAAATTTATATCCCTAGTCTCCTCGGATGTCTGGTGTTTTACAAATATTCATAAAGTTTTTGATTTTATTCAATTTAAGATTTTGTTGAATAGAAATAAAAGTATTTCACTTGTAATGCTTCATATTTAAGATTTTACAAACATATATAATGTGAAATATTTTCCTTTCATTTTGTATTCACGGATTTTTTTTCTTTTTATTGTGGCCTTATTCCTCTGGTATCTATTTCGGGCTTAATTGAGATAAGTCCTTATTCAACAATCATTTCGAATATTACGTTATGTTTTCCAATAACCCTACAGGTAACCTCATTTCTAGTGGCATATCTACAGCTCTAGGTTTTCTGTGGTTAAGCTGGAATAAATTGTTTAGGCATATATGACGTTATTTTTCTCTCCTCAATTCTCATTTTCCAACACAGTTAACTTCTATAACCTTACGGCTATATTTTTTTAAAGCATTTTGAGGACACTTCAAGACAGGAGGGGATATACGAAAATTAACAGTTAGAGATTAACGTTAGCATAATAACAAAATTAATAGGCGGGCTACTTTTAAAGAGATGCTTTTCTTTTGTTAAAAATGATGAAATCTGATATGATATTCTGGACTGCGTGATATCTTGGAATTTCATACACTCAGATAATACCTGCTTTATATTACCTAAGATAAATATATCTTTATACCTATGTTTGTTTTTTTCTCACACTGTTCCAAGTAGAATGGTTTCTGGGTTAATTTGATGCAATTCTACATGAGGCCGACGTCCGTTTTATTCTCAAAAATGATGTCCATTTTTATCGTTTTATTTCTCCGAATACTGTAATATTGTTGATTCTCATTGAGCAGATATATGAAATAAAATATATACGTGAAATAAAACAAATGATGATTATTTTTAAGTGTATGATAAGAATTTTTGAAAGTATCTATAGGAACGCTTGCATGTATATATATATATATATACATATATATATATATATATATATATATATATATATATATATATATATATATATAAGTTTCGTCTTTCTGAGAGTAAATTATGTAGAAATTTTGTCAATTCTATTTATGCTCGTGCATTTGTGGCTATTAGTTTAGCCAATATCAAGGATCATTTTATTTTTTCCTTTGACTAGACAATACTTAAAACAATTAATACATTCTTTCAATATAAAAATAAAATAACACTTGATATTGATTAAAAGAATAGCCAAAAGAACTGGAACATCGAAAAGAGTTTGACAATTTCTACATAATAATAAACAGGCATCTTCTCTTATGAATATAAATTTTTCCCTCATTTCATATATGAAAAAGTATTTCCGAAGGTTTCGTTATTTTCTACTTTTTCTGCTTAACTCGATAACTTATTTGGAGACAAGGTTTTCATTGCTCCAATAAAAGTTTCACATAAGCTCAACTCTTTCTTTACGTCTTTTTTCATCATCTCACCCGAATTTAAAGGAAGGTATAGCGAGTTTTAATATATCGTGCCAACGACAGAGTTGTCCTTATTTTACCTCTCACTCGTATCACCAGTTAATGCTGATGTGAATACTTAATATGTAATGTTATTGATATTCTATTTTTTCATTTTTCCATTATTTCTCAAGAAAATAAGTCAATTGAAAAAAGAAAGTGTAAACTATTTTCTATACGTACACACCAGATTCTATCGTAGAACATAAAGAATAAATTATATTGGGACTTGGTGATTTAAACCACCCAAAAGAAAAATGGTTTGCCGAAGGACAGATGAAGAGGTAAAAGAAAATTCCATGGCGATAATTGTAAAAAAATTCGAAACAATGGAAATATTTTCCTGCAGCTAAGTCAGGTTTTGAATATGAAAGTTGAGATTGGACCTTAAATAGATTTTGTGGCACTCTCCCTAGAAGGGAGATTATCCAATTTGAAAATTAGGCAAAGTGTTGAACTGTCCAGAGAAAAGATTTTCTGTGGTATTAGTGTATACGAATTGTGATTCAGTGAGATTTTCTTTCACACGATCCCCGGTGGTTTACACTTAAATTGCTATGGAAATGAAAGTGCGTAAAAATATCTTGTTTTAGTTCATAGCAGATTATACTCAGAATATTCTTTACATGAATGGCTTAGGTGATAAATTCAGCCCCACACCTTATTTATCAAAATACAAGGCTTGCAGTAAGAGTTAAAAATTTCATCAGATATCAGCTAATATGCCTGCAATGTGCGATTTTCAGATGCCCAAAAGCAGAATGTTAATAAACATAGACTTATATGTGTACGTATATTGAACATCTTTCATTTTTCTTTGAAACTCTCTTATATATCGATTAATAACTTTTGCATTTATCGAAGACTACAGGCAAACGCCTCTGTCTAAATTTCTGACGTTTTATTCTACTTTTTCTGGGTGTAGATGATCATATTTCTCCACAATTCCTTGGCCTTTGTTGTTCTAAAAAAAATGATTTTGTTAGCTATCGTAAAACGTTTGCCACCATCGATTTCATCACGATTGTTAAGTATATTATGCCTTGTTACCTAGATATCATTTTTTAATCTCTCCTCTGAGTAACACATTCTCTATGTTTTCTTTCCGCATTATGCTCACAGAAATTTCAACTGTGTTTTCCTGATAAGTATTAACGTCATTTTCCTTTCATTTTTCGATTTTAACTTTGTCGTTGTTCACAAGTTCTGTTCCATGGTAATCCCTACATGTTTCTGTAGAAATCAATTTTTTTGCTAAAATCAATTCTCATATGTTAGCAGATGATTTTACATAACAGTTCTATAGTCTTTTCTATATTTTTAATGATTTTCTTTCTTTCTTTCTCAATATCTCGTTTAGATTTGGAAGGCATGTTTTGATGTCCTAATATCTATTCTGATTCCAGTATCGCTCTTTATGTCCTGTGTTAAAACCCGTCTCAGATATTGAAATTATTGTACTTATTTTTTATATCCTATTTGTAATTTTACTTACGTTATCTATAGCATGTTTTTTATTTACTTATCTGTTGTTTTGAAATGTTCCCAATATTTCTATTATATATATATATATATATATATATATATATATATACAACATTCCGAATTCTCTTTACGTTGAATAACTAATTCTACGAGAAAATCTAGCGTCTTCAGCAAAAAAATAAAATTTTGATCGTTGCTGAAGAAGCAAATTTTTTCTGGCTGAAATAGCTATACAAGTTTTGTAGAATTCTAGATATTTTAATATGTTATACATATTGTGTTTTGTACATAAATAATACTATTCGAACACTTCACTTGGATCATGAAAGAATTATTAAGACTGAGAGAAACAGGGACAGCGAGAGAGGGAAACAGAAAGAAAAGGTGTTCAAAATGATTGATATATGACTTAATCTATTTCCACCTAGAATACAAAGAATATATGTCATTTGATATGCCGTCAGGAAAGGAAGGGCCTATCGATAAATTAGTAAAAATAAAATTTTAATAGATTGCTTAATGACGTCAGAAATTAATTGACCCAGAATTCATAGAAGAAAGCGGAACGAAAGAACAAACATGTGTGAGTGGAGAAATAAATAAAAGATTTTTATTCACTAATAATATTTATAACGTTGTAAAAATTGAATCTTCTTAGGTGCTGCAGTTTTTGATTTCAACTTGCGGTCAAAAGTCCGATGTAAATGATTTAAGTTCACGAATAAACCATACTACGGTTTACTTCCCGTGGAAAGCGTATGACGATTTTTGTCTGAGGCATTGTGCATTAAATTGAAACTATACTAGGACTTATGCATAGAGCTACTTATGGAACATAAATACCAATGATATATTAACGAAATATAATCTGCACGAGACGATGTAACGCATAACATAATTTGGCATTTGACATTAACTGAATGACATACTAATAGCTAAAAGAATGAGCTTTATTTTTTTGTATAAAATAAATAACGAAGTCTGAAATGCTGACTGAATATTCGTTTGATCTAAAAAAAGCAAAATAATTTTAGAAGATCCTGAAACGTCTGATATATATTTCGAACTTTACAGACAAAATCAATTTGTGAAACAGGAAGGTTATAGTCTCAACAGAAGTTGATATTGAATTACAATGCTTGGTTCTTTACAAACAACGACGGTCTTGTTCGCCAAACGATGAACAGAGAACATATATATATATAATATAATAATATATTTTTATGCTTTGTCGGTGCTTGTGTGGAGTGGTTCTCAGCGAGAATATGGCACATGTGAGGAATATGTTGGAAGCCCTTGACTTGCAGGACGTCTCTTTTCTTCTCTTCTCTCTGTCTTCTCTATGCGTTCTGATCTCGGCATGCAAAAATCGAACTCATATAACCTGAAATGTCAACGCATTTTTCGCTTCATTGTGTCATTTATGGCCAGGTAAATCTGTAAGTCTTTGATGGCTATTGATGGCAATCCCACTTTTGTTGGTCACTGTTCATATTTTCTGCCTTTGATTTGGATCATATATTTGTCGGTCGCCTTTGTGTTTTCTGTCTTTAATCTTGATCATATTTTTATTGATCACTGTTAGTATTTTCTCCCTTTGATGTAGATCATACATCTTCTGTCACTACTTTTGATTTCAATTATATTTCTGTCAGTCACAGAAATAAGAGAAATTACATAAGAGCTCAAGAAAATATATCAAAGTGATTAGGTAGGAATAAAGTAAATAAATTAGAAAACACACCGGAACCTTCAGATAACAGTATTATTGAAATGAGAGAAATTACAATAGAGGTATCTGGTGCATTAAAATAACTTGATATCTTTTCTTCTTCTTAATTATGTACCTTGTATCTTCAGGACGTAGACAATCATAAATATCCTTTTGCACCTCTCATGTGTCGCTCTCAAAAATTCTTCTCTTGGTACCTTTCTCAAATCATGCTCTGTCATCTACCTGCTCAAACCCATCATGCATGAACTTCCGCCGTATTTCTTTCCCTTTATCCCTCCTATGAGTATAAAGTGTATCGGAAACTTCAGCTCTCTCTTCCTGATGTTAATTATAAGTTTGCTTTTCGTTAACATTTTCTCTAATAGCTTGGCGTTGCTCAAATATTCGGTCCATGACATTTTCGTCATTCTTTTGTATAACTCCATATTTGTTGCTTCAATCTGCCCACATCTTTAAGATCGTTTGCATTTGCTAATATATAAAAGGACAGATATCACATAACAGTCCAGTATTCTTTTCTTAGTTTTCAACGATAATTTCTTGTTTATCAATACTCTGCTAATCTTTTTGAATGCGTCCTTGTAATGCCATTTCCATAGTCTGTTATAACACTTCCAAGGTATTTAAATATCATCAACTGTTTCAGTTAGCATTTAGATGTCCTCTGCATTCATTTGTCTTGAATGATTTTTTTAGTCCTTTCTTCTTGATATCCTTTGATACATTCCGTCAGAGGTGCCTGTTATTAACAATGTGTCAACAGCGTATCTTATATTGTTGAAACTGTAGCCGCTAATGACACTCCTGGCAGAGTTGTTTCGCTGCACAAGTTGAATGGACACGGTGAGAAGACACATACTTATGTTACACCATTTTCTATTTTTTGTTTACCTGCTGGATTTTTTGCTGACAGGGCTTTGCTGCCAGTATACTTTATTGATTATTCTAATAACTTTCCCGACTATATTGACTTTTCTGGCACCACTAAGAAATCTTTGTGGAGTACTTTGGAAACACCTTTGAGTGATCTATAAAAACGTTACAACACCTTTTGCATTTGCATTGTTTAGCTGATAATATTCTGAGTGTAAATATCGCATTCTTTGTTCGAGTATCGTTGACTAACAAGTAATTTTCTTGTTCTATGTCTGACTCGTTTCTGTTGCACATTCTGCGTACACTGTTCATCAGAATCCGGATGAAGGGTTTTGTTGTGTGGCTCATTAGGCTGAGTATTCGGTGGAGCACGTATTTCTTTGCGCTTAGTTAATACTATAAAATTGATCAGCTTAAGTCCTCCGGTATATTTTCACTGTTGTAGATTTAATTTATTATTTCTGTGATACTGCTTACGTAGAAATCATCTAATGCTATAAGCATCCCTATTACAATACAGTCTCATCCATCTAACCCAACAAATTATGTTTTAATACATGTTTTAAATAGAATGTTATTAATAATAATAATAATAATAATATTTTTATAAATATTAATAGTATTATTGTTGTTGTCGCTTTTGTTATTATTGCTGTTTATTTTTTTACTACTACAGTATATTTCCTCTCTTTTTATAAAATTTATTCTTTCAGAAACAAGTCATGTTATATTTCATTTACTTATATATGCATCAATATTTTACGCTCACATGTAAATTATTATCAGAAACCTCTACAAATTTCTTCCTGTAAAATACATTCTGTACCTTTTGATGTGAAAATATTTTCGCAAAAATCTGCTTTTAAAGATTTGATTTCCTTTAGCTAAATTTATTGCAAATTAAAACATTTTGTCATGATCGTTAAAATTGTTAGCGCAAAAAACTGCTGAATATAACGTTTAAGTAAAACAGACAAAACAAAAAACCTGATGTTTTTCAACTGTTACACTTGCAGTATGCGGCACTGCGTTGTGATGGAGTAGAAAAACGTCATCCTTTTTTACTTTTTGTACGACGTTTCGGGTGTTGTACACTCAGGTCATCTTCAAGTGCTAAGAATTATGAAGTAACCTCTTTATTACGATCAGTGGATTATATTATTCTCATTCCTTGCATGGGGCCTCTTTTGGTAGTTATAAGTTATCTATCTATAACTCTTAAAGTTAATTAGCGTGGTAATGGACTCACGGGCCAAATAACGAGAACTAATCAACGTATATATCCATAAAACCTAATGTTAGGTTACCATTTTTACCAGAGTTTATACTTAAATTTTTTTATGTTAATGGTTTTTAAATAAATGTGCATGTAGATTTTCATTTCATTTTAAAAAATAAATAAATCTTTGACCATCTTAATTCATGACAAGCAACAAATCATCTTTAGTCCTTTTGAAGTCGCTTGTGAACATTTATCATTGCTTTGTCTTCATCATTAATGTAGGTTATATTACACTAAATGTAACTGTTGTCTATGACTAGTTTTCATTAGCACTTGTTCTAAACAGAAATTACTTATGACTCTGCCTAACAGCTCATTTTCAAAATTTGTTTGAAAGCATGACATAGTCACACAATCGTGTATCTAGTACCGCACTTAATACTTAGAATCAGAAAAAACATTTGAAATTGATTAGGAACATAATGAGGAAAAGAACATTGGTACTCACATAGCGCATAAACCAAAAAAAAGACAGTGGACTGCAGCGAATTACTTACCTAAACAGCGGATGTAAATGGTTTGCAGAACAAGGATTAGGAGCAATAAATTAAATATATTTTACTAAGCGCTACAAAGGAGAGGAAGTTATGCAGAACAATAGCCGCCCACGTTCAGAAACGGCACGAAACATAGAAGAAAATAATGAAAATATAATTTATTTTTTATATTTAATTAATTTATTAGGCATTTCTTAGATGAGGAGTTAGCATTCTTTTCTGAAATGCTACTCCGACCAGCATGCATATTTTTTGTCTATTATACTTACAAGGATATGATGACTTTTTTTTTTAATCATATCACCCCGAGAAAGGCGGGAACGCCACCGATGCGCAGGGGACTACGTAAGAGTGAAAAGATTGGAAAAGAGAAAACCGGAAACCACATTCTAAACAGTGAACAAGGGATGATCCTCTTCACCTGTTCAATAGACGCGGGTGGAGTGTGAACCGGGCGATATTTTAGTCTATCTACTCCAATTAAGTTACAGCTAAAAATAAGGAAGTCTTATCTAAATCAAATCATATGATAACATAATACTGGTTAAAGTTTTTAGTAACGTGTACATTAAGTAAATTATATTTTTGGTGACATGAGAGATTATCTCCGAACCTATACTAGATGATAGTTCACTGCAGCTGTGTTGCTGATTCACTGTACATAAATGAAGATTAATTACGAACCAGTATAGAATGAAAAAAGAGGTAGAATAATGGTAATTGTTTATTAATTGAAAATCAAAACACATTAAAAACATATATAGAAGAGTCAGAGAACGGAAAACAAGAAAGCAACGACCTGAAGAAAAACAACGAACAGAAGACAAAAGGCTGCATAGTATAGACTGCGTATTGGCCAAAAGAAAAGAGGAAAACATCGCATGTGAGTGCATTCTATAACAAATAAAAAAGATCATAATGCATTATGTCAAGGTGAAAATCGATAAGACCCAACATGTCGGCTGTTTGAAGAAAAAGACGAGACAGTAAATCATTAGTAACCGCATCAAACTGGTGAAAAAGAATTACAAAAGGAAACATCGATTCAGTGAGACGGCTTGGGTTGCAACATTTAAATAAATGCATGAGGTAAATCACATGCTGTCCCTGAGAAAGACAGATATTTTGTTGAAGACTTTCAGATTCAAACGCAACATCTAAGGGGCTTGAACTAAAAAAATCAGACAATGAATTAATGTAGTTATCTAAGCAGAATACGGATTAAAACTTAAAGAAAATAGTTGTGTTACTGAAACTGGTAGGTATCGGAATATGTCCGCATCTTATGTTGGGAATAACGGGTTCAACTAGGAAATAAATATTATTTTTTCTAATATAATGAACACGACACTTTCCCTTTAATTACATCGATCCAACAATATTAGTAACGCTAATTCTGAGTTGGATTACTTAGAAACCAAGATAGGTTTGAAAGCTGCGCTTTGAAAACTGCGAAAGTTATAACATTGTACCCACTCTCATAAGAGTACTTTGACTTATTTCCAAGATATATAAAAAGGTTTAAGGAAAATAAAATACAGGGAATTGATTATGGTGAGGTACACCATGACACATAGGCTAAAACGTAAAGATTGTTGGATATTTCCGGTTGCTAATCTGTTTTTTAATATTTGAAAAAAATAGTGAATGTGTAGCAGTAGGGAGCTGGTTAATGTTTCTTTGTTTCGGCCTTGTGTCTTACTTAACCGAACTTTCCACAGCTTACAAATTTTAATGCAGAGTTATAATCATCAGAACTATTATCAGAAGGTTTTCATTAGAAGATTGGTTGTCAATTGGAATGTGTTGATTACTGTAGAAGAGTGGAATAGTAAAATATAGATTTTGAACGTTACAATAGAACTTTACTAAAGAGTGAGACGAAAATAAGTCGTAGGAATTAATGTACAATTAGAAACATTAGAAGTTTATGAGTAGAAAACGTGTTCAATGATAAAGTTGAGGTATTAAGAGTTCGTGCAAAATGTTTGTAGCAGTAATTATTGAGATAGACAAAGAGAAAAAGTACAAGGCACAACCTGAACTTATCTCCGAGACGATATGACTTTGCGGTTACATTTTAGATGTGTGTCAGCAAATGGCTTCTTCTGACTAACCGCCGTGACAGGTTAGAGACAATCCTTAAAAATTTAATCCAGGCACGTAGGGTGGGTCACAGAATGATTTTTCTTTAGCTGTGGAAAAAACGTTTCTCTGAAGTATTTTGAATTTTGCGATTCGATGACCAATCAGGATTATAAATATGATTTTTCACCGGAACTTCTGCATGGAGCCCAGATGCACAAAGACCAGTTTTGGACATTTGCTATCTAAAAATCTGAGGGCAAACACCCGGTCCCTCGCTTGCTCAGTATCACCACAAATGAAAGAAGCGATAGAATCTAGTTTATCATCCTGTGATATAATTTAGTTTTAACTTTAATTGGAAAATGAGTAACATGAAGCAAATGCATGTCAAAAGAAGAAAGCTTCTTAATTATCACAGAATTAATTACTCTAATGTTTAGGTTATGTATGTACCCAGATCCTAATATGGCAGATGATTGTTTCAACTAGAAAGTCTAGATTATAATATACGTCAAAGAACATAACAAAAAAGAAACTTTACTCATAAATAGAAAACAACTAATTGAAAAGGCAATGTCAAGTAGTTAGAGATGTGCAAACATACTACAATCTTTCAACATCAGCGTCGTCAGACCACAAAAATGAAACAAAATCAATTACATGTTGCAAAAAGCTGAAATGATTGCAAGTTAACCCTTTTCAAGAATATAATTTGCTAATACCAAACAAATTGATGATGTAGAGAACATCAATCACTTTATTTACTTCGTAGTTCAGGTTTGGAAGCTAACACTAAACGTTTTATTCTTGCTGATTAATGCTTGTTAAGTAGAATTTATCAAGCACACATACTGAAAAATTGTGTTAGTCCGAAATGAAGATCCTTTGCTAAATATCCTGAAACCATAGACAATCTTGAATCAGGTTACACATTTTTGGCAACAGCACTACATAGATGTATCTATGACAGTGTGGTCAATATCATCACTGGAAAATATGTATCCGATACAGAAAAAATATGCAAGAGACTGTTAAAATATCAGCAAGAATCAGCTACAGAGAGAGGATATATAAAAACTTTTTGGGACATTAAAATACACTCAGATATTACAATCAATGATAATCACCTGAACATTGTTTGACGGACCGCAGGAACCAAATAAGCTTTTTTATTGACATATAAGTCGCTGAAAATGTATATATATTTGAAGAGTTTTTATAATATGTAGCAACAGAGGACATCAATAAATCCAGTTGTAGTTGGAGACCCCAGATTGGATACTTTTATTGTTTTTAATCGTATCACCCCGAGCAAGAGAAGGATGGGAATACAGGTGTGGTGACAGCTGCAAAGGTGGAGAGAAAGGAAAGGATATAGAGGGTGATGAAGACAGAACTAGAATCAAGTGGTTAAAAGATGAGTATTGACATTGCATTTAAATTCCTGGAGGTTGTAGCCGTCAGGAAAGCTAGAATATGGAAGCGAGTTCCACAGGCTGAAATAGCGAGAAAAGAAGCTGTGGGAATAAAATTGTCCTCTGCATTTGGTTGACCTAACAGTGAATGGGTGACACCCAGTTGCCAGTCTGGTTGCATGAATAAACACCTTTTGCAGAGGCACCAGTGACTTAGCTCATACCATAATATTGTGCCAAAAACTACACTCACATGTACAGCTCACACTTTAAGAAGCGCTTTGTCTATGTAAAATGTAAGACATTCTTTTTTATTTTTACAAAAACGTTTATTGGAAAGTGTGAGGAAGTATTTTTTGACATTAGATGTCTAGTTGACACTCAGAAAGAAATATTTATGCAAAAAATTCTTATTAAATAATAATAATAATAATAATAATAATAATAATAATAATAATAATAATAAAATGAAGAAGACGCTCATACAAATCTCAATGAAGCAATATATGCATCAGCAATAGCAGCAACAAAAAAACTGAACAGCAAATTAAAAACAAGGCAGTCTCACAGACATGAAGATCCACCTTAAAAAGAAAAATATAGAAAGAAATCGAACAACTTAGAAGTGAATTATCAGTGTTGGATGAACTCAGTAGAGGAATAAGAACTAGGAAAAGCAGAAGAGTCGAAAGAAAATACAACATTGGAAATGAAAATGAAGTAAGGAAAAATAAAGCAAAAATACAACTGAAGGCTTAAAGAATAAGACGCTATGAGAAAAGATCATGATTTTACAGACAAAACGAGATTTTTCAAACCGATGCAAAGAAATTTTACAGGGAAATAGGTAAAAAAGAGAATTGAAGTGACATCCCCCCCCCCAGAATGGAAGAAGTTACACAGTTCTGGGAAAAGATATGGGCTTGCCCTAAAGAACATAACAAAGAAGTAGATTGGATTGCACAAGACATAGAACGAATGAAAAATAAACCAGAACAGACATGGGCTGGAATTACAGAAGAGGATGTTAAATTTTCACTAAACAAAGCAAACAATTGTAAATTCCTAGGTATAGATAAAATTCCTAACTTTTGACTATATTATTTAAATAGAGTTCATAAAAAACTAGCCAAAGAACTTTAAGAAATGTTTGAGGATCCGTGTAAAATTGCTGCATAGATGACCAAAGGAATTCCTTCTTCTAGGAATGGTGAAAAAAACAACCCGAAAATCTACAGACCAATTACATGCCTTCCGACAACATATAAACTATTAACATCTATTTTAACAAAACAGAAATATTTATTCTTAGAAAAAAATGACATGATGCCGCTTGAACAAAAAGGGTGCAAACGTGGCTGTTATGGATGTAAAGACCAATTGCTTATTAAGAAAATGATCCTGGAAAACTGCTACAGTACAAAGAAAAATCTTAGTACTGCCTGGATAGATTATCGTAATGCATTCGATAGTGTGCCACGTTCTTGGATTTTAAAGACTTTAAATATATACAAGATATCACCCATCATCATCAATTTCATCAAACAGTGCATGTCTATATGGAAAACAACCCTTTACCTCAATCATATAAATGAACCTATAAGTCTGATGAAATAAACATCAAAAGAGGTATATTTCGAGGCGATTCTTTGTGTCCATTACTATTCTGCATATCATTAATAGCACTAACCAGTAAACTTAATAAGACAGAATGTGGTTATAAAATAGGCTAAAAGAAAATAAGCCATCTATTTTACATGGATGACTTAAAGTTATATGCTAAGAATGACAATTGCTGTAAGGTCTTCTGCAAACTGCAAAATGCTTCAGCGAAGACATTGGAATGAAAGTCAATTTAAATAAATGTGCTAAATCTACAGTTTTACGTGGATCAATACAAGAAACGTCCTCAATTAACTTTGACCCTGCTGTAACAATAAAAGAACAGAAACCAGAATAAGCTTATAAATACCTAGGTGTAAAGAGAATGATAACATTCACCATGAAAAAATGAAATAAATAGTGCGTAAAGAGTACTATAGAAGGCTACGAATGATATTAAAAACTGAATTGAATTCTCAGAACAGAGTTATGGCCATTAATAGCCTTGCAATCCTAGTTGTCTAATATAGTTTCAACATCTTAAACTGGATTATAAACGACATCAGGCGAATGGATTCTAAAACAAGAAAGCTACTTTCTAAGCATAAGATGCATCATCCAAAGGCTGAAGGAGACCCTCTATATATACCCCGTAAAGAAGGTGGAAGACGTCTTATTCAGCTGTAATTGTCATACAAATCAACAACTATTGGCTTACTAGCATACATAGAAACAACAAAGGATTGGATGATACAATTAGTAAGGCAACATGAAGAAAGAAAGAAAAAATATTCAATAATAAAAGAAGGCAGTAAATACAAACAAGATTTACAGTTAGTAGATTCTGTAGGAAAGCAAAACAGAAGCCAAGAACCAACTATTGCGACAAAATATATTAAAATGAAAGCCAAAGATAAAGCTCTTGAACAGATAAAACAGCGCTGGCAAGACAAACCTCTGCATGGCCAATATCCAGAACGTGCCAATAAATCCAATGTTCACAAAGTTAATACTCATCGATGGTTACGTGCATCTGGATTAAAGTGTGAAACTGAAGGTGTTATTCTTGCAGCACAAGACCAAAATCTTTTCACTAGGAACTTTCAGGCAAATATTATGCATAATAATATGGATCCAAAATGCAGGTTTTGTAATAAACACCTGAGACAATAGACCACCTAATCTCAGGCTATTCTGTGCTTGCCCCAAATGAATATAAAAAACCGCCACGATAGAGTTGGGCAATATTTACATTGGAAAACGTGCAAATATTATGGAAAAATTGAAGCAAATAGTCCAGACATTATTGTTAAAAACCAGAAAGAGAAAACTTGTCTATGAATTGATATGGCTTTTCCAGCGGATTGTAACATAGCAACCAAGGAATTTGGAAAAACTGTCAAAATATAAAGACCTGGAAATTGAAATTGAAATAGAAAAAATGTGGAAATTGAAAACAAGTCTTGTGCCAGTGATAGTAAGTGGACATTGAATGATAAAAAATGGAACAAAACAACACTTTGAATGAATCCCTAGAAACCCCAGCTTAAGAGATATACAAATATTGTCTTATTAAGTACAGTCCACACACTCAGGAAAACGTTATTTATGTAACGCTAGGGATGATAGGGAAGATAGAAAAACATGAAATGGGGCTTTAACAACACGCCACGACATGCCTTAGATCTCCCCGTGGACTTGGTTGGTAGTGAGACTAAAGCGGAAATCGAAATATGATGAAAAATTACATAATAATAATAATATTAATAATATATCCACAAAAACAGTATTCAAGTTCTTGGGAGCTACAATTGCAGATGATTCAATGAGTTTTGCTTTTAATTGTTCGGCTTCTAATGAGAATATTTTCACTGAAAAGAAAGTATAAATAAATAATAAATATTTGAAGTCTCATTCAACATATGAATATTTGAAAACAGAATGGATACCATTACTATTCAGCTCTCTTGAGCAACCAAAATATGACGGGAAAAACAATATGCTGGCGACGATAGGGTTATTCTGAGGCCACCGAAATTAAATTTCTATATTAACATTTGATGCTTCATTTTTAAACGAAAATAAATATTTCTAGAAAACTAGTGACCATTTAGTACTGCGCTGTTGGTAAATTCCAGTTTTCTTTTTATTTTCCGATGTCCACTCGAAGTCTTTGCCTCATTTGTAAATAAGATACATTGTTACAATGTATCATTAATTTTCTTCCAAAACGTTTCCTTGGTTATCTCATACATCCGTTCAGAATAATTTGTTCGTTAAACACATTTCTTCGTAGACATTACATTTTTTCTTCCCTTCACTTTCAACTTCAGATTATACAAAAAGCGTCAATAAAAATCTGACTTCTTTTATTGCGTTAAACATAAATGAATCGGAAATTTTTTGCCTGATCAGGTAATAATGCAACACATTTCAATGTAACACTTTTTTCTCAAGAGAAACCTGCATTAATGCTGCGTTTATAAGTTCCGTTTCAAGCTACCTATGACGATTGCACTGAATCAATCTGTTTCTGAGCTTCCTTAATGTATATTGTTCCTGATAATAATATCAAATTTAAATATGACAGATGCATACAAATACAAACGTTTCAGATGCGTTGATGTTAATTAGTAATTTCATGGTTAATTTAAAAAAATATGATTAGTACGTTAAGTCTTGGAAATGCAAGTTGACATATTTAGAAATGAAATTAAAATAATCCAGAGATAATCAGTCAGTTAAGTGTCATACGTGATACACATTTGGGCGATCGTGTCTCTTTCGATATATGCCTGAATGGGCAGAAGATTTTTCCGCAGTATTTTGCCATTACTTTCTACGGAAGACTGGTTAACATCCAAATCTGTCGAACCCAATCTAACTTACTACATATTCTTATAGCTAAAAATAGAAGAGATGGATTAACGCCTTTCCCAAGGGTATTTCCCAGTAGGAAAGCGCAGAGAATTCAACTGAAATTAGAACTCTGCTCTCCGGTTTCTTTTTCCGAACCGATATCCACTGCACCACAACAAAACAAAATAACATCATATGGATAGAAAATGTATTCAGTAAATATGCAAAAATAGAAAATGCTGTGTAATAAAATGATGTGTTATCTAACTGGTTCGAATCAACCTTTATTAGTAAATTGATTCTCATAAAAATAGATGTCCTACAAAAATTCATTATTGTCAGTTACAATTTTAACCTCACACGATGTGGAGATATAATACTGAATATCAAAGACAGAAAGGAAACAAGAAAGACTCCTATGAAATAGAGCAAAGGAAATCGAGAAGGAAGTATTAAACATAAAGAAGACAGGGTGTACTTTTGCTTGCAAAAAGCACAGCCCAAGATACGAATTGCAAATTAAAAATATAAAAATCATGCAACTACAAAAAATAAAATATAGAGTTTTTAGCAGAGTACGGAAAGTGCAAAACCAAAATTCCGAAACGTATTTTTATAGCTAACCATAATTTTTGAAAGCTAATCAACGTATTCAGAAAAAGAGACATAATAGAACCAAAAAGGGAAATTAAATGTTCTGCAATATCAAACCGCATATATGCCACTATATTTTTAACAATGTTGTTACAGTTGAAGAGAGGACGTAAAGCAACCCATCGCACTATGTATTACATCACCGTAAAACATCTACAGCAGTATTCCGTATTTACGAATCAATTATTTGAGTGTACAGTCAAACATAGACGCTGATGTCATTTCTTCTGTTCTTCATTCTTTTCTCTGCCTGTATATATTCTTCATTTATAAAGTTCACATTAATTATTATAGTTTTATATAAATATTGAATGCTAATACATAGCTTTTGTAATTCCAGTTAGACAATTTCGAACTTCCTTTAATTTTTGCGTCTAAATAATGAAGTCATTTTCACATAATCATCACTATGTTGATTTTTAAAAAAATACTAACTATAGATTATTCGGCTCCTTGATGGACCTTATTCATCACCAAACATGCTGGCTAATCACTTTCTTTTGAAAATAGTCCAAGTTACTTGTAATTACCAACTATGAAAAGCAAAAGATAAACGATAAATGTAGGTTTCACTTTTCTTTAAAAAATTAATTCTTAGTTTCTTCGGTTAACTGAATTATCTTTTCTCTGCGATTCGAAATTTAGAGGAAAACAATAGATGTACCATTTTATTCCTCGTACTGATTGAACTCAAATATATGCCTTACCAGATTAAGAATATTTTATACAGAATATTCTATACGAGTGAACGCGTGTCAAAAATGTCTGCAAAATATTTATAACGATATGCCGTTTAAAATGACGGCAACATATATATATGAAGAAGGCTCATGTGAGCCGAAAGCTTAGAACCGATTTAATAAAAAATTATCCAAATGTTGGAGAATTTTTGTCTTTATTTTCAACTGAAATTAAAGCCAAAATAAAGCATTTAGAATGGCTCATGATTAAACATAATAGACATTCATTGTCTCTTGTATTTAACAGTATATGTTTAGAAAATTATTTGCTGCCTTGATACAATATATATATATATATATATATATATATATATATATATATATATATATACCTATTGAGTATTTTACACAATTACATTAATGGACAATCTATTAAATATTTCGATTTATCGAGGGGCCTACGTCCGTGTCCAACCCGCGCAACGGGATGAGTGATAACAAATCTAGGGAAGGCATCCCTAACACTGCTCCCAAAATCGAATTCTATGAAAGACGTGGTATAAGAAAGCCAATCTCGTGGCATGTCTATGAGTCGTCATGTGTAGCATTCCCACTCTTTTTTATCTGGATGTATGGAACAGATATCTGTTGACCTGATGCTTGCATCCACCTCACAAGACGGTGCACATCAAGCACTCGATCACCTTTCTTATGGTCATCACAAAAGAGACAATGAGAAAGACGTATGTAGCACACGCCTCAGCCCTCCCCTTTACGGAGAACCGCCGCTTCAACTTTTTCCATTATATGCGATCAATTCTTCTTCAGCTGGAGACCTGGACCGAACGAAAGTCTAAGATTGCGGACGGGTCCGTCAGTCCAATTGAAGGGCCACGGAAGTGCAACCCCATTCCAGGCCCATAACCACAAAGACATGTTTGGACTAATTTTGGATTAATTGTGGTCCCTATCACCTTCTCCTACCGCTCAAACACCTTCTGTGCCACCTCAATGTAGTTCCGAAATGACAGGAAAATGGATATATCAACGACGTACGCCATTTTTGTCTTATTTGAGCCAAATACTTTATTTGCTTCAAAAATATTCATTTTTAAATATAACTTGTTTATAGCTTTTAGAAAACCGCCTATATATGCTATTTATATTGCTTGTTATTCTCGATATTTAGTAGAATTTCGTCGAGTCCTACTACGGCAGACTCAAATCATACCAGCAGGATACCTATTATGTGTTGGAATATGCTTGGAGTGACTGTCAACCCAAATGGGTGTCTACATAGATTATAGAAACCTTTGTGTTGATTTTGTTAGTATTTTCGAACCTTTGGGTTGACATTTACCTGGAAGTAAACATGTCTAGAAATGTAATTTTGAAAGAAATTTGCCTGCATTTAGTTTTTGAAAAAAATATCCGCAGGTAAAGTATATGCGTGATCTTTCAGGCAATCGTTCAATCCAGTCGAGAAATCAGAATATTCTCTAATTTTCTAGATTTTGGCAATTTTTTTTAATTTTTAACATACACGGTCGCTGTCAGTCAATTAGAGTATTTTAATTAGATATCACAGCCATTTCTTCCAAACGTTCTTGTTCTTGGTTCACTGGTTATAAATCGAGAACGTTTTTTTAAGCTTACATACCGGATTTATCTTGTCATGTAATATAAACAATAATTCGGTTCTTCACAATATCTGTAGAAATTGTTTTCAAATCACATATAAATTTTTCTGTTTATTTGTTTTCATTAGACGACATACTTAATTTATTACAAAACTAATTCACAGATATTTCCCACAAATCGAATAACACAATTAAGTTTCTAACGAACAAACTTATCATACGAGTAGCACACAAGTTTTCGATTTTAAACTCTTTTTACAAAGCGATACATTGCAGCTAATTTTGCCTTTCAAAGTTAACTTTCATTCTGTTGCATTTCGCCGTGCATTTTCAGTATTTTTCACTTCAAATGCTGTATATTTTTATTGAGCTTTTGTGCTCCGGTAATATTTTAATAATAAGCTAATACCGAAATATAAAGGCCCTTGTTTTAAAGCAAACTATGTTTTTATGTAAATTTATAATAAAAATATTAACATATATAATGTTCTACTAGATTTTATATTAAAGTGAATCACTGCAAACATTGGACACTTGTAGTAATATATATATATATATATATATATATATATATAAACTTATATAAACTTTCTCGTACTGATTGCAGTCAAATATATTGAATACTAATATATAGCTTTTTTAATTCCAGTTAGACAATGTCGAACTTCCTTTCATTTTTTGCGTACAAATAATTTAACATAATCATCAGTATGTTGATTTTTAAAAAAATATTAACTATACATTATATATATATATAAACTTATGAATCTCTCTCTCTTTCTCTTTCTCTTTCTCTCTCTCTCTCTCTCTCTCTCTCTCTATATATATATATATATATATATATATATATATATATATATATATAAGTTTACGGTTATAAATCAAGAAATGCTTTCGCCATTTGTAAAAATTACAATCTGCTATGTCAAACCGGGAAAAATAAATAAATGTTCATTTTACACAGAATATTCAAAAAAGTCTTTTTTTTTTTACAGAGGTGAAATATATATATATATATATATATATATATATATAACTTGTGAAATTTTCTATTGTCTAGCACTATGATATATATATATGTGTGTGTGTGTGTGTGTGTGTGTGTGTGTGTGTGTGTGTGTGTGTGAGTGTGTTTGTGTGTGTTTGAGAAAGAGAATACGTGTATATACGTGTGTACGCGGGGAGCTTTGATGATTAATTTTCACCATTTATAAACTCGAATGCATAGAGTGTCATGCCCCCCCAAGTCCATATAATCATATATTGTTTTGTTTTTGACAGTACTACTCAGTTGTCGAATTCTATAACCATTGAATCTGACTCGATCGTACCCTATACAGTTGAGGATCTCTAGTACCAGGACCAACGTTTTAATCAACTTGTGTAATGCCAATTAGAGAACACATCCATATCTCCTTTACTCTGAGGGATTAAATAAACTTCTAATAGTATGACGTTTTCTCGCATCAACAGGCACCTGAAAAATTCGTAAGAAAAACACTTGAAACGTTTTGTTAATAGCAAAAGATCAGAAATAAAATACAATATATATATATTGTTAATTATGAAGATTAATGCTTACTTTAACTGATATTATCGAAAACCTCTAATGTAAATATATTAGATGTTATAGATATTATTTTAAATATTAAATTTCTTTCTCTTTTTATGGCCTTTATATTTTCCAAAATATATTTCTGTTATTGTTATTGTCATATTTTTCTCAAATAGTAATGGCTACAGGTATTTTAACTGATACCTATTTTCTGTCCACTGTATCACATTCAGCATTCAGGAACAACGCTGATCCGAACAATTGGTTTTATTAAATTTCCCTTTCTTGACTGTTGACCAAACATATTTTTCGAGAACCTGAAACTCATAAAACATCTGGTATTTTTCGTCAAAAGAGAGGACTAAAAATAGAACCTTCTCTTTAATTTCTGACGTAGCTGTTACGCTATTTGAACATCAGAAGACGTGTCACTGAGACTGCAATTGATTTCAGGTTTTATAACCGATAGTTCCCACATGAATCGTTGACTCTCCTACTCCAGATACATTATTCTGCACTTTCCTCTCGTTAATCGTTACTCGTCGATATTAAATATCACTGGGAATACTTGAATATGTTTTAAATCAAAAGAATAGTAATAGATAAGTGACAGACGTCATTTACACAACACCAAACGGCTGTTTGTTTAAAGCTATTTTTAAGTATTTTTTCGTTCCGTTCGATCGCATTTGGAAAGAAACGTTCTAGAATAATTTATTGTATTCCTTAAATGCTGGCATGGGCTTTATTGTATCAATAAATATTAGTGCTTACTAACATAGATTTACAAAAGAGAAAAATATTTACTGTGTCTCTATTATTCAGAGGTTAGGCCGGTGAAATGAAATATATTTCGTTGTAGTAGGTGGGTCATCGATGCTAGGGTATACGATAACTTTACTCACTTCGCTTTCTTATGACACATATTTCAGAAGATTTTTTAATATTATTTTGGCCACAGACGAAACAAGCTTTATAAATTAAATTGTAACTTTCCTCATATGTCAAACAAAAACTTCAAGTTTGTTATATTCTTCATATCTCAAAAATAATATTTTTATTGAGACTTTATTGAGAAAAAAACTAAAACATATTGTAAATCAGATGTATTATAAAACCCCGAAGAAAGACTTACTTTTATTAAAACTAATCTATAGATTATAATGAAAAATGTGGCTTTAATTGTTTTAACGCAGAGGAATTACAGTAACTAAAATAGACTTTCTATTTTAAATATAGAAATGTAAAATTAACTTGCACAGATAAGTTCAGTAAAAATGTAAGATTCTTAAGAAATCCTCGCTAGAATACAGTGCTATAACATTTTTGGTCGGAAAAATAACACACTGATCCTTAATCTACAAAGACTAAAGTTAGAATATTGGTGATTTGATCATTGGTAGAGTATACATATTCTCTATTGATCCTTAAATGATTTGTCAACTCATACATAAATCATTCCTTGCTTTTAAAATGTTTTAAACCAGTGCACGCACGCAAACATATGATGTGATGA
The DNA here is from genome assembly GCA_037127315.1 of Ascarosepion bandense. Lineage (NCBI taxonomy): Eukaryota > Metazoa > Mollusca > Cephalopoda > Sepiida > Sepiidae > Ascarosepion > Ascarosepion bandense. The sequence continues at coordinate 898,440 of JBBBDQ010000250.1, forward strand.
GTAAATTGACGTAATTTTTTATCTTTATTGGGAAAATTAAGAAATCGCTTTGACTTTGCCAGAAATTTGGAAACGTCATGCGTAATACATACCATTTGCAACAGAAGCTCGTATACGAACATTTCAGAGTTTTTGAGTTTCAATTAGAGGACACTGCACTGGATTCGAAAATAGATTAGCGAGACTAATGGTAATTTTGAAGATGTTTGGTGTGATCACTAGTGATAGCGATCTTGTGCCTCTATTTATTTTGCCACAAGGCCTCAGAATCAACACGGACTAGCTAGTGTTACCTATGTTCATAAGAGGGGCTGCATTGCGTGCGTTTGTATGTGCGTGTAAGAAACATGATTTAAATGAAGGTATAGTTGTAATAAGTAAATATGAATAGATGCAAAAGAAAATCATGCTTTGTTAATCTCCATTAGAGAAAAACACGACGATAATACACACACACACACACATATATATATATATATATATATATATATATATATATATATATATATATATATATATATACTCTTGATACTAAAAAGCTCTTTTTGACTTACTTTATCGAACGCGTTTTCAAAATCTATAAAACACTGCATACCTACTTCTGCATTTGTTTTTCTACTGCTGATAAAATTCTGAGCATAAATATTACATTCATGGTTCTAATATCTTCGGAGAACCAACACCTTTTTGCTTTTTTTCCTTACCAAAATTTACTTCTTTCTCGTGTAAATAAATTTAATAATGACGGTATGCTGATTTCCGTGTACATCCCTTTCTTGCGGGATAACAGATCGTTAGTTTCAGCTACATTCCAAGGCATATTTACATTTATTCAGTACCCACAGGGCCAACGAGATATTTAAGCTGCAACTATATTAAGCTGAGACAATTTCAACTTTCTGGAGGCAGAACACTTAACCTGGCAGGGCTTGGAGTTAAGCGCTGAACAATTTGTCTACCCAGTTTGAATCAAACAAATCGTTTATTTCTCCACTGGATTTGATCTTCTCCTCAGGCTGATATCCTTGTAAAACTCGAGCATTATGTGGTCTCAATATCGAACTGACAGTCTTAAAACTAACGGCCTAAGCTTTCAACATCATATACATCTAATGGTTTATAGTGTTCTCCTAACAATCAAATTTAGGTTGCTAGGAGAACACTATAAACCATTATGTCTTTTAATGAAGCATAATTTCACTCATCCTGTATCCCTACCCAAACGATCTTCATAGTATCATCAGGATTCATGCCGCATATCATTTTCTTAAATCAGTGTGATTAGCACGCTGACTTAATTAGCTTGATGTTTTACTGTAGTTAATTACATGGGCGTAATTAGGCATCGTTTTAAGCAACCAGTGCATATTAATTTATTCAGTCAACTTACAACTTTTTCTCTGACTCTAATGAAAATAATATATCTAAATATATATATGTGTGTGTGTGTGTGTGTGTGTGTGTGTGTGTGTGTGTGTGTGTGTGTGTGTGTGCGTGCGTGCATTCATGCGTGTGTGTGTGTGTGTGTTTTGTGTCTGTGTGAGAGGGTTAATTTTTCGCGTATAAGGTTTGTCAAGTGCATTAGTCTTACAGGTATATCATAAATTTGATCTAGAAAACGACACATGTATTTAAAGTGAAGGTAACACCCACAGACAAAAAATTACTGAAAGTGTCACTATATATTCTTGACAAAATATGAATCGGCACGCTTATCTTCTGCAAAAGGCTCTCATCCTAAAAGATAACTTTTTCTCAAATCAACGTAAATATAGCCAATTTTGTTTTTCATTGAAAGAAAACAGTTTGATTCAAAACCTTTTTTATTAAAGCATAAAAGATATTACTTAACCAAACTAAAAAATATAACTAATTATTTTATTATCAAAAATATGTTAATGAGAGTATTTACACACTTTCGTTTTTTAAACATTAAATTATCACTACGCAGCATACTGACAAAGTTATTATGACTAGATTATTAGCTGTCATTAAAGTATTATAAAAAAATATTATCATATTCACTTCATGTTACCGAACAAATTTCTTACATTTTCCTTGGTAAAGTCAATCAGAGAACGAAACATTATCCGTGAGATAAATTTTCCTTTTGACTTTATTCATATTGCATTTATAATGCTCTCTCTTTCTCTCTCTCTCTCTCTCTCAATATATATATATATATATATATATATAATGCATGTTTCATTAAATAATATAGACAGGTTTGGTCTATTTCTTTTATGCAAATTATTGTTCATATTGTCTGATTAATCATAATAGCATTATAATTAAATGCAAAAGAAAATTATATTATTGATATTCTAAATAATCTAATCTAAATTTCGGCTTACATAAGCCATTTCTAAAGATGTAAAATTATATTATAGCATAACAATTCACGGACAAACAATGAAGACAGTCTGCTTTTGTTGACATGGAAAATTTCCAAGCAACGATGAACTCGTGCGTACAGAACGGTAGAAGCGGGTATCGCCTAACAGCTCATAAGGTCACACATGACCACGCGATAGTTAAAACAAGAAATATTAAGTATGGAATAAGCCGATGGTTTATGTTATTATTTATCATCATTTATGTATATGTATAGATAATTCCTAGTCTATTTTGTATAGGTTAGATTTTCAAGTGTTATATGTATATAGCTTCAAGAAGTTTTAGTTTTTGCTTATTGTTTACATGTTTAACTATAATTGTGTTTTGAACGTGAGCTTTCCGGAATGGTTTACGTGGCCAGGCATATTGTTTAAAATGCCTAAAACTGTGGGAATGTATATATATATGAAATGATTTGTTTGAACATTACTTTATATATATATATATATATATATATATATTTGTGTGTGTATGTGGGTGTTGCCAGGCATTTTATTTTAAATGCCTAAAACTGTCAGAATATATATTTGTGTGTGTGTGTTTTTTGTGTGTGTGTGTGGCCAGGCATGTTGTTTTAAATGCTATATATATATATATATATATATATATATATATATATATATATATATTCTGACAGTTTTACGTAGTTAAAATATATGTCTTTCCAAATACACACACACACACACACACACACACACACACACACTCGCGTGCGTGCGTGTGTGTGCGTGCGTGTATGAACCTGTAATTTTTGTTTAATGGTCCTTTGCTAAATCGACATAGTTTACAGTTTTGTAATAGTTTCTGGCTTTGAGCTGAACAACAAACAAATTTCTCAACAGTTTAAAACAAAATGTTTGAATCAAATGAATCACTTAAATTTTGAAACTTTTGACAGTCAAATTTTAGCTTATAATGTTCCTTAAAAACATGGTTTCATACCTTTATAAAACACCAAATCGAAATTGTATAGCGCTTATTTATTTAAATATTGCATAAAATTCTTTGGCTTGTGTGTTGCACTGACTGAAATAATCACTCCTCTAGAGAACTACTGTCAACATAACTGTTAACTTAATTTAAGATTTTCGTGTATTATTGTTTGCTCTAAGTAAAATCGGCAGATGTTTTGACAGATGGTTAACAAGATTTTATTTTCAGGCCTTAAAGACATTCTAGTGTTTGTCTTAGGCAGAAGTTTTCTATCATAAACATTTTAAATGGCGATCTTTGATGGAATCATTAGCTGAAAAGCTAATTTTTCAGAAGTTGAAAAATCTTGATCAAGAACATCTCGGAATTTTCGTATAAATTATTTCTCTCATAGCATTTTCTTACTCCATAATACACCAAGGCGTACATCTTCATGGCTCTCCACAGAATCGTTTTTGTAATTATCTGCGTATTGCCATAATTTACCGTTAACTTCATAAATATGAATTAATATTTATCCTCTCAGTCAGGTTGACATTTTAATTTAGAGAGACACATCTACTGTCTTATCCATAGATTGTTGGGAACAGTTGCATGTTTCCTTTTCCCAAGAGAATGCGTGTAAAAATATTTTTATAATAATATCGCCCCAAGCAAGGCATTTTACTGTCACTGTTTTGCAGGGGGTTAGATAAGAGGAAAGTTATGAGAATGAGTGACAGGTTATAGGGGTGTCAGATAGTGTGTACGAGAGGGATAAGTATACTGATGTGAGTGAAGTAGACGGAGAAAGGAGCATGAGAGAAAGGATGCAGGTTAGTTAGATAGGAAATGACTATTGACTTTATATATAATTCTTGGAGTTTGTAACTGTCAGGGAAGAAAGTAAATGCAAGTAAATGCAACCTGTATGAACGAAGGTTTAGCTAGGTTCGCCGATTCTATCTTTAGCTTCAAATTTTTGTATCAGACATAGATCATTTTAAATGATCAATAACTGTCTTTCCTCTCATGTTTTAAATCTACACTCTTTCTCTACAAAAAGGTTCTTAAAGATCATCTTGCAAATATGTTGGATATACTGGGTTCCATAAATACGTATACAGATTGTGCACTGATGACAGAATCTAGGCTTCATAGACGCGAGACAATGGAAGAGAAAAGATGATTTTCCGATAAATAAGTTACTTAATATCATTTACCAAATCGAGATTTTAGTTTTTTTTTCTCATCTCGGCTGTGGTTTGACCTGGAGTGCACTGCTTCAGGCGATGTCTAATTGCCCAGGACATTCTACACTTCAGCAAATACTTTTTCACACATCTCCAATCCAGGGTATTGGAGGGGATTCGATAAGTGGTCATATGCACTGCAAACTACAATCACATTGGAGACCCAAAATGATGGCTATAATGAAGAAGAGGTTGATGATGATGATCTCTCAATATCAACATCTCACTGTTGAGAGCTGGGTAAAGACAGAGAGGAAAACTTATATCTTTGGGATAGATCATGTCAGAAGATGGTAGCGATCAATTTCCTCGTATAATTAATTTTTATCTTTGAATTTATGGCCAAAAAACTTTGCTAAAGCATAAAAACAATTGTTTACTTATTTCCAGCAGACTTTTCTTTAAATTCTGTTTAATTTATAAAGATAACATTATAACATTATTATTATTATTATTATTATTATTATTAGATATTGTAATACCTGGTAAGATTTTCTGTTTCATAAATGACACCTCTTGATAAAGGTTCGAAGTTAACCAAGAGTAAAACGTGTTAACCGCCGTCGTTCTCTCACTTATAAAAAAACTGAATACATTGATATGTGCACTGATTATATTTGCGAGATCTTATATTCACAAATTTTGCGTTGTCACTTGGCTTGTCAACTGATGTCCGACATCGAGCCGTGAATATCTATCTGTCTCTCTGACACTCTTTCATGATCTGCAATCAGTAAAGTGGATACGGCGTCTCACTTTAAAGTCAGTGAGTAAGTGACACCAATATTTTAGGATGATGGAAGTAAACAGAGAATATAGCAAAAACAAAAACATTTCAAATGTCGATACAAATTATTGTTGACATAATTTAAATAGATTTTTATCGGCGTAGACTGTCTAAAGAAAAAAGTGGGCTTTTTCTTCTTTTTTTCTATCTGACTTTCTTTCTTTCTTTCTTTCTTTCTTTCTTTCTTTCTTTCATTCTTTCTTTCTTTCTTTCAAAAATGATACTTTCTGATTTAATAGCCACTCCTTAAATGGTACCGACCCGTCAAAAAGTCTTCTTTCTCAAAATATCATTTTTGACATTTGAAGACATTTTAGAAATTGGTTCGGACTAAGATATTTTCAGCTACAAATTGTATATGTTATAATGTTTTATCCTGAGTGAATAATATATAATTATTTTTTTTAAAACATACATTGACATTATAGTAAAAATATATAAAATTATCGGTAAAAGTTCAGACAACCGCACGTCTAAATAGTAGTAAATCTCTGAGATCAGTATAAAAAGTATCAGAATTCATCAACAAGTCTACGACGGGATCCTGTAGCGTCTATTTAGCTCAGTGAATGAGAAGTTATGAGAGTTGTTACTGCTTGACCAGGACGATAAACCTAATCACAGAGTATCCGCTCTTTAAACACGTGCTCAAGGCAATCATCTTGTGAAGGCGTAGATACCATCAAGAGTGCCGTGAAGACAAAATAGAAAGGCACCCAAGAAGAATACTTATAAAATGCACACAATCGTGATGGTAAACTATAGAAAATGTGTAAGACTCTGGGAGTATTCTGAAAAGGAAAACAAACAGGTCTTTGGAATTTAAATAAATTGTTTGTGTTACCATTTACGTTACTTTTCAGACTGACCTCTTGTATGCAGAATACGATGGGTGCCTTGGCGTCTAAATGATACAAAAATTAAAATAACGCTAAAATAATGCTGGCATGTCTTTTTAAAAGATATAATTAACAAGATTACGTAAAATATATTGATATAATAAGGAGTAAATCTATTCAATAAAAATTGTCAATGGTTTCAACCAGTGCCTTCAAACAGTTTTGGAATCCCTTGCAGCTATTCTATTCTCCTTGTTTAATTTGGCGAATCTAAACTTATTTATAAATGGAACTTTGTCTGTGTGTGTATGTGTGTATCTGTGTGTGTGTGTGTGTGTGTGTCTGTTACTTATAGACTCCAAAACGGCTGAAC
>JBBBDQ010000250.1:910000-1142500 GCA_037127315.1 Ascarosepion bandense
CCCGTACTGTTTGTCAGAGAGAAGCCTGTGGGCCGTGAGACGCTGAATCACCTCGGCGTTGATAATGGCTTCGAAAACTTTGCCGAAGATCGGAAGGAGACTAATAGGGCTGTAATTGGCTGGGTCTGAGGGATCGCCAGAATTCTTAAATATAGGAACTACACAGGAGAACTTCTAACAGGCAGGAAAACAGGAAGCAGATAGGCAGAGGTTATAGAGTTTAGAGAGGACAGAGGAGAGTTCTGGGGCACATTTCTTCAGTACTATGATTGGGATTGCGTCCCCGCCACTCGCATTTTTTGGGTCCGAGAGTGCACAGCTGAAATGGAAGTAAAGCAGAGGTCGAGTAAGGAGCCCCTTCCGTTAGGTTTATTAGAGAAACGCGTGGGGAAGTCCACCACTTGCGTTAGAGCTTGGGTTATTTAAAAATACATGGTGCGGATCCCAGCAAGGTCGGTGACAGAGTTTTCAAGCCACTTGGTGTGGTGGGCGTTAAAATCGCCAAACACAAATATATGGGCAGATGGGTGAGAATGGCCTTGTCGATATTGATAGAGATGCTATCAAGTACCGAACAGTCAGAGGAGGTGGGGGAGCGGTAGAGAAAGAAGAAATAGCTAACCGAGCTTAGAAGTGCGAGACGGAAGCACATTAAAGAATGATACAGGGATTCAAGAAATGTGACCATGGCTAGAGGGAGTTGTTCGCTGACATATACACCAAGGTCGTTCATATGGACATTAGAGCCCTTCCTGAAGAGGGGAAGGTAACCAGGAACGAAACGCTCCGAGGAGGGGATAGAATGGTCAAGGTTAGTCTCATATATAGCTAAGATATCGGGTGAGTTAGTTTGGAGGAATGAATCTACACTACTAAAGTTACTGCGGATAACTCATATGTATGAGAAGGAAACGCAGATAGGTTTGGTTGATATATGACTAGTTGGTTTAGTCTTGCTGTTTCGTTTCTTTAATTTCCTAGTTGTTTAATTGTGGAGGGAGAGAGGTCTAGAGTAGGGTTAGATGGTCACTAATTGCAGCAGGTGAAGGATGGAGAATGGCGCTGCCTGCAGCATAATGTGGCCTCGGTGTTGCCCATCGGAAATACATGCAGGGACGCCCGTCCTTGCGCGAAATGGCACTACTGGAACCCCGATATTATTCAACTGTTGATTAGAGCAGCCTCTCAAGACGCTATGCAAAATTTCGGGCTCCTAACTACCAGTCGTAAGCAGCAACCAGGAAACTGCCAACCCGGTACCCTCAGAATGAAGAGACGTTTGCCGCCATACTCACCAATTGGAAAGAGCTTCCAGCCGAACCGACATCAAGGACAAAAAAGAGAGATGAGCCGGGACCCCTTCCTAAATAAGAAACAAGACGATCACCACTACTCCTGTCCAGAAGTAGCGGGGTGGAGTGTGAGACCGGGCGATAGTAGGTACTATCTACTCCAATTAAAGAAAAAAAAATAAAATAAAAATAAAAATAAAAGAATGACTGAAGTTTACTAAGTTACAACTTAGTAAAAGTTGAAACTAACCTTGATAATCAAAAATTATTTACACGATCATAGTCGAAGTGCATTACAAGAGTGACTAGTAGAGAACTCATGTTAGTAACAAAAATAAATAAATGGAAAAAATAAGAACCAAAAAGAATGAAAAAAAATAAAGCAAAATAAGATAAGACAAGCTAAAACTTACTATTTGCGGGCCAAGTGACAGAAAAAAGTTAAGAAAATTTCGCAAATTGTCTTCATTTGTTTTTCCCCTCAGATATTTCTCGCTTGTTTAAGCTGTCCTTAAGTAAACTGTAACAGGGAGAACTGAGAGATGGTAGAAGACAGTGAAGTGAGAGAGGGTGGGAGAGAGAGGGTTGGTGGGGGAACACCTCGAAGCCATGTGTCCAGTTGACGAAGAAGAAAGAACAGGGCCGGCCTTTAAAGACTAACTACTCAGAATTCCTTCATACAACCGAAACCGTATATACCAAAACTAACCTTGATAATCAAAAACAATTTACACGATCATAGTCGAAGTGCATTACAAGAGTGGCATAGACTTACCTGAATATGCTAGGTCCATCACTGATATTGAGCGGTTTTAAAATTAGTACGCACATCTATAATATACTAGCATCATAACCCTGCGTTGCCCGTGCAACTCAGAACATTTTAGAAGTAGGACTTTACTATATAAAAGATAATTATATAAAAATGTTTTTTTTAAATTGTTCAAATATTCCATTACAATTCTATTTTCTTTTGCTTTTCGTAAACGTGATTTGATGTTTTGTGAGACATTGTAAAAAACATTGCGTTCTTTTTTTCATAATTACGGGGGTAAATATTTAAATCTTTTGTTGACTAAATTAATTTAACATAAAAATAAAAATTATTTATTTTGTTTTACTGAAATTAGAAATATAAAAACTATTAAGTTCCCAGTTCAGAAATTTTCGAAGAATATTTAAAAATGTAGACATTTAATTTTAGAGAAAAAGTTACATTAATGCCACACGAATTACAGACAGTTGTTTTCCTGCATGAAATATTTAGCGAAAATAAAACATTATGTTTTTAAATTCTATTTTCTGAAGCATGAAATATCAAATCTGTAAAAAAAGACTTAAATTAAACATTGGGAGTTTTTTTTACAAATGTTATTTTTGTTTGAAAAAACCCATTTTTTAAATATTTCTTTTTTTCAAAATTACGGGGAAAAATATTCAGATGTTTTGATGGATCAATTGAATTTTTATAACGACGGAATAAAAATTAAATATAAAGGCCCATTTCTTTTCTTTTGATAAAAAAATATATTAGTTGCGTTTGACACGTGTGATTTGATTTCTGTGACGTAATTCAGCATCCAACTTAGATTGTGAATATTTTACGGAGCAAATGTAATCAATCGGCTCCATTGGCCAAAAAGTGTGAAAGGAAAAATTGCTATACTTAAATTCAGAAAGTATGTGTCGACTTGTCTTCTCTGTAGATATTTGTCACTAGAAACATTGAAAAAAAATATAGGCATGCATATGTTAAAACAGACTCTCAGATTGCATTATATATATATAGATAAATAATATAATATATATAACAAATTGCACACATATATATATATATATATATGTATATATATATATATATATATACACATGTCACACACACAAACATATATATATATATATATATATATATATATATATATGCGTGTGTGTGTGAGTGTGTGTGTGTATGTATGTCTGTATGTATGTGTGTGTGTGCAGGATGCTTTAAATATAAATTGAGGATAAAATGAATAAAACACTACATAAAACAAAAGAAAACATGGAATGAAACATCGCATTAAAATCCGATGTCCGCAGTAGACATGATTATGTTGTTCATGCAAGCGAAGCCGATGATACTTAACAGAGACGCTCATAAAATTTTATAATTTTCTCAATGTGATAAATGGAATTTAGAACAGCAGGGCAATGATGGACGACATGAGTTAGTGTGGCTTCACAATATTGACAGGGAGCTGCAGCAAAAATGTTTACTCCACAGGACAATCCGCTTAATGAATCATTAAACACATGAAGATTGTACTGAATGCAGATTATCAGAGTTAAAGAATTAAAAGGGAATGAAAAAAACACATTTGTTGAAGATATATGTTTGTTTGTTTTTGTTTGTTTTTTTTTCGGATGAATTTTAGCAGAAAGAATCCACCAAATGACCACAGCATACATACTACATACCAAAAGATTTGTCGGTATATGCTCAATCAGAGGTGGTTTCAAATATTAGTTAAAAAAAGGAAGAGACGGAAAATATATCCAAGAATATCGTAACTTACAAAGGGAGCAACCAGTTTGCTGACGGATAGAGAAGTTATTTAAGAATATACAAAGATTACAAATAAGTAGGAAAAGAATGAGATTCCCATCTTGTTTTATGCAAACTATACCGTGAGTAAAATCTAACAGAGCTAACAGATCTGCCAATATTTATTATCAGGGATCATAACATAAAAATGCAATATGTACGCAGGTGGCATTGATTAGATCTTCAAAGATAAACTGAGAAGACACTTTGACAATAAATTAGTTGAAAGTAAGAGGAATACTAAGTATTGATTACTTAAAAAAGAAGACACGACCATTATAACGAGTGTTTTAAATACTGCTGACTATAACATTAAGTAAATACAAATATATTAACATTTACATCATGTAGTAAGAGAAGGCAGGAAATGTGACGTATAAATATGAACCACATAGTAATAACGAAATGTCTCTTTCAAGAACAGAGCAATGCATTAGGATGTATGAAATGACGTCTGAAATACAGGATTCTAATGTATTATGTAATATTCAATAATTATTTATAGCGGTTATCATATCTATTCCTTTTCTAGTTGTAGTGGGATTCTGTTCGCGTGAAGGGTAATTGTATACCGTTGCAGCTTAACGGAATTTGGCCTTGTGGTAGATAGCCCACTATAAGTCATAAAATGATTATAAAATCAAGAAAAGCAATTTGAGTTGAAAATAACATATATATATATATATATATATATATCAATTAATGTTTTACAATTGCAGTAATACTTGAATATAGGTCCAACGGAGGTTAAAATGTTCATGGCAAATAATAAGCTGAAAGAGGTTTAAGGCTTAGGAATGTGGGCAGCGTGTACGTGAGAGACGTCTTTGAAGAATTCGTTCCTTAGGTCAGTAAGTAGTTTTGAGACAGAAAAGAAGGTAACGAGAGTTGAAGGGAGGCGAACGTAGTAGCGGCTTGACTTGGTCAAAGGAGATACTGATTATATTCTTCTCCTTGATCAGCCTGCTGGGGTCTCTCTGTATCGCTATTTATATCTGCTTTTTGGATCAAAGCACCTCGTTTGGAATTTCACACATGTATTTGATTCTGGGCTACCCATTGGCTGATAATTTGCGTAGGCTCGCGAAATGGAAATTTGACATTTGATTAATTTTTATTTTTCAACCGGAACATCTGCGTGAACGCGGATGCGCACAGACGACTTTTGGTCATTTGTGTTTTTGTCGTGAGAGAGCAAACATCTAGTCCATCGCTTTTCCTAGGTATCAACACAATTCCACTTAACAATAGGTCTTTTTACATTTAACATCAAATTAATTTCGTCCCACATTGCATAATGCTACAAAATGAATAATAATAATAATAAAAATAATAATAGAACGTCGTATTCTTAAATAACTTCATTAGATCAAGACATCCATATATCTGTCATGCATTTAACCAAACCTTTCAAAAATATATAACAAGTGAAATACATACACATTTCTTCTGATCAGTAATTGAATATGTCTTTTAGCGATTGATAAATTAGTTCTTTTTCGAAACTTGATGATAATGTAGAAAACTTGACTATTTTCATTACATTGACATTGTTCCAAACATAAAAAAAACACAATATATAATTATCAGAAGCTTCGGAGAATAATACTGCCTCGTTTGCATAAATGTAAGTTTATTTATCAAATCGCATAAAATCAAATTGACTGCATGTAATTAATAACGATGGAAATGTTCTAAGAGAAAGTGTAATAAGGATTTTAAAGAAATAAGTGTCCGTCTGTTTTCGCGAAATGTGATTTGTGCAGCTTTGTACTACGTTAAATTTAACTAATCAACACATATGCTAGGCTACAAAAATATCCTAAGCCGACCAAGCATAGAAATGTATACAATGGCGTCAAAGATTGAAATATAAGCTTTGGTAAAAAAAATGCTAGATAAAATCATTTGCATCTAAAGATTGAAATTTGAACTCTCGTATAAAATGGTTACTGAGACAGTCCTAGATATTCGCATGCTGTTAGTCTCAAGGACATATGACGCAGTGGATATAGACGTTGGTTAGTTCCAGTGACTTAACACAAAGAGTTGTCATTTCAATACCAAGCTACTTAACATAGAGAGTTATATTAAAGGGATACAACTCGTAGCTACAATGATGGAATCAGTGATGGATGACTCGCCTAAAATATCTAGGAAAATTAGAGAGCTGAATCTTACTTTAGTACGAGTTTCTTCCGAAAAAAAAATTTCGCTCAGATTTTTCAGTTTGCTTTACCTACATGGTAAGTGGAATTCGGCTTTTGTCTGTCTTTTTTATTTTTGTTTTAATTTTAAGTTAAAAATTCTGTGTTTCAATTTACTTTTGTTAATTGGAGTAGATAGTACACACTATCGCCCAGATTTACACCCCAAGCCCTTCTTTTGCACAGGAGTAGAGGTGATCGCCTTCTTTCTTGTTTAGGAAGGGGTTTCCGATTCACTTCCCTTCTCCTTCGGTCTTAATGTTAGTTCGGCTGGAAGTTCTTTGCAGTTATTGAGTATGGTGGCACCGTCTCTTCATTCTGAGGGTACCAGGTTGGCAGTTTCCTGGTTGCTGCTTCCGACTGGTAATTAGGAGCCCGAAAACTTGGGTAACGTCTTGAGGGGCTGCGCTGATCTACAGTTGAATAATATCGGGGTTCCTGTAGTGCTATTTCGCGCATCGACGGCCGTCCCTGCATGAAACTCAGGTGAGCAACCCCGAGGCCATATTATGTTTCAAACTGTGCCAACCTCCATCCTTCACGTGCTGCCATTAGTACATGTCTAATTCTACTCTAGACCTCTGCCTTTTCAACTAAACCACTATGAAATAAAAAAAAACGAAATAGCAAAACTACACCATCTCGTCAGAAAACGCCCAAACCTATCTGCGTCTCCTTCACAAACATACGAGGTATCCGCACTAATTTAACAGCGTAGAATCATTCGTCCAAACTAACTCACCCAATATCTTAGCTATATGTGAAACTAACCTTGACCATTCTATCTACTCCTCTGGGATTTTTGTTCCTGGTTACATTCCACTCTTCAGAAAGGGCTCCAAAGTCCATATGCATGGGCTTGGTGTTTATGTCAGCGAACACCACCCTCTAGCCAGGTTAAAAGCTCTTGAATCCCTGGATCATTCTTTCATGTGTCTCCGCCTCTCAATTCAAAACTCGGTTAGCTATCTCTTCTTCCTCTACCGCCCCCCCTCCTTCTCTGGCTGTTCGGTACTTGACAGCATCTCTATCAATATAGACAAGGCCATTTCTTCTCATCCATCTGCCCATATATTTGTGTTTTTGTGACATTAACGCCCACCACACCAAGTTGCTAGAAATCTGTCACCGACTTTGCTGGGGTTCGAACCATGAATATTTCAATAACCCAAGCTCTTCTTCAAGTGGTGGACTTACCCAGGCGTTTCTCTAATAGCCCTAACGGAAGGGATTCTTTACCATCCCATTTTCATTGAATGCCACGTCTGGTAGGGTGCAGCTGCTACTCTCCTCGGTCTCCTTGACAAAATACAACGGAGAATCTGTAATGTGATCGATACTGACTTGGCAGACCGGCTGCAACCATTCTCTCACCGGCGTGACGTGGCTTCCCTGTGTCTCTTCTTTAAATACTTTCACGGCCTCCGATCCGATAAACTTTGATCATTGGTCCCGCCTAGGTACGGATTTACACGAGATACTCGATTAGCAACTAGGTCTCCCTCTTTTACAGTTAAACAGATAAGATATAACCGTAATTTCTGCTCCAACAGCTTTTAAATGTAAGGTCAATAGAGACCTCCTATCACACTAACTTGCATCTATTCTCTCAAACACTCTCACCATCTACCCAACACTTATGCTTGGTATCCTTACCGTCTATCACCCTCCTTCTGATATTTCCTATATCTAACCATCCTTTCTCATCACTTTCCCTCCTATGTAAACCCTGCGCAATAGTGGCAGTGGAATGCTTTGTTCGTGGTGAAACGATTAAAAATTTTTTTTCAAAATTCTTCCCAAGAAGGGCGTAGCGTACAACGTCCAAAACGTCGTAAACATGACATAAACGATACGGTGATTTTGATTAATGTAAATAGTGTAAACTCTTTGGGTTGTTGAGAAATTATTGGTAGATGTTTGTTCAACTTGCCGTTTAGTTGTGTCTCTTTGACTGTATTTATGAAATGCTCTGGAATGAGTTTGGGTATGTTGTCTTCAATGTTCAGTTGATATCGTCATGTAACTTTTCAAGAGGTGAAACAGATTGTGTTTCATTAGCCGTATTGGTGTTATTAAGATATTAACACTAGGCTATGAAGTTCAGTGTCATGGATTCGTGTGACGAATTTGATCTTTTTCATTGTGTTGACAGCGATTAGATAAAGATGAAGTGCGAATGTGTGCATCCTCGGAACGGCTTGACTGTTTAATGCTACACCGTAACTTGTTCGACTTTCTTTGGTTCCTCGTGGTCTCTCTGGCTGAGGGACCGAGAAAAAGGGTAGTAAGTAGGACAACTCGGTCACGTGGTCGGCTCCGGACATAAATTCATTTGTGGGCCAGAAGAACAATGACATCGGTCATTGAAAGTTCAGTTTGTTGTTTGCTGTAAATTGCTCCTCGTTCATTAGTTATTAAATATTTCACACTACCTCGCAAAAGTTTGTCTTGGTCTTTTTCTTGGCACGGATGTAATCCTTTTTCTTATTGGTCAAAAATAGATTTTAGCACTGTCTCGCGAATGCGAAAATAGGAAAAGAAAGAGAATTACTTTTATTTCGTATTTACCACAGTGACTGGCGCTACTGAACCAAGCATAAAAATGTCACCAAATAAATATTACATAACATGAGGACTTTCAACAGCAGGAGTAGCAGTTTAAGCAAATATTAAATAAAACTTGATTCGAAAACAATGATATAGTCAAGATGTTGACACTCTACACTCTTTGAAACAAACTGTAATTAAATATACCCTATCAGTAATAGAAAGAATAATAATACCTAGTGGATTTAAAAAGCCTATTTTACAGTCTATATCCACTGGGTCATGTGTCTTCAAAGACATCCGGAAGTTGCTTTGCACATGAAATGAGAACGATTTAGTGTTCGAAATAAAGGGTTCGATTCAAAATTTCTAGCACCTGATGAAGGCCGTAGTGTAGAACAGCCGAAACTTCGATGCAGGGCAACAAAAATGAGGGCAACTATCAGAACAAGTTGAATGATGTAAATACTACCTCTTCTCAGAAGTATAGACAAAAGAATATCTTTTTATGAAGATGTTATAAATTTAGACTGGCTGCTCGATCAATGAATGCAGAATTTTTTCTGTATAAGATTTTGAATTACTGTCCCTGAAGTTAATCACAGGTGGTGATATTTTGAATTTCTTTCCCATGACGATAATTTAGAAGCTGCTTGAGATTTGAAAGAATCCATATCTTTCTAGGTGAATGTTTCTAGCGAAAAGACGAACTATTTTTGCCCCCACCAACATGTAAGTATTTTAACTACACACACTACAGAGTGATTAAACTATTTACTTGTAATTTTATTTCTCCTTTTTTGTTTTGTAAAATGTCCTTTCAACACATCAATTAATACTTGTTTGTTTAAATTTTACGTTTTACTTTTTGTGGACACAGGTGGACACAGGTGAGTACATTAAAATTGTTTGCGTGTCAAATGTACTCTTAATTTACAGTCGTCTGGAAACATCAATGGCAATCGTCAGTAAAATAAAGAACACGTATAAATATAAACTTATGTTTTTATCTTTCTTCGTTGAGGAGTAAGTGGATAGCTGGAGAGGGATCTCGCACAAACAGGAGTTGTCGGGGAATCATAACCCAGGCTCTGCTTCTTCATCTAGCGTGGATCACTTTTTTTCTGTTTTTAGCAAAAAACACCAGACATATATAAACCCAATATTCCCACTCATTTTTGTATCTTGATTTGTTGATTATTTGATGCTATCTACGACCCAATATATCAGTCAATCGTCTTTGTCGTCTATTGTCTTTCAAACCGTTTGGCGCTCTTGAAGTTGTTCTCCGTCGCCACCATCCACGGTCGGAAAATTTTGTCAATCATATCTTTGTCGGCTATCACCTGTGGATCTGCCTTAGATATTCCACGTCAGCGCCACCATACACGGTCAGCTAGTTTTGCTAATAATATCTTTTCTGGTCAAGCTAATATATTTAACTCCTCGCCATGTCATCTTTAAAGATATGCACATATTAACATTGTAAATGCATCTCTCATCTTCTCCCATTACGCCACACAATCAAGGCAATTGTACAAAACATATACAAATAACAACATGCACAAATGTTTTTCTTTCTGTTTTCTTTCCTAAAATATAAAATCAGAGTGCCGAAATTAGGAGTCATGACAATGTTCAATTTCATTAAGAACACACACGTTACAAGAAAGTCCTGTAATTTTCAAAGACGTTTTCTCCGCGTTGTTTCATACCAGTAGACATCTCGATGTATGAGTATAGGCAGTAACTGCGCCTCAATTTTACAATTGACTTCGGGTCATGAATTTCGATTAACACCAAGTGTGCCTCTGCTTGAGTTCAATGCCACACATATAACTTATTAATTTTTTGTTCTAGTTTTCTCGGTCATAATCTGAATGCTATGTACTGCAAATAGTGGTATATTTCTGTGTTTAACCATTCTATGTTTGAACACAGAAATATGCCATTATATGCAGTACATAGCATTCAAATTCTGGCCGAGAAAACTAGAACAAAAAACATTACTAATAAAGATAATCTAAGTGCCTGATTCTATTAGTTAATGATGGACATGCAGTTTGATTGAAGGATTAGTCGCATCACGTAAGCTTCTCTACTCCCAAATATCTTATTAAAAAAACGGATCCGTCACACTCTAAATACCATTTATTTTAAGAAAGCTAATCTAACACTCCATCCCAAGAGCTCTTCAGTCTTCCTGCAGTTGTCTTCTCTAACTTATTTCACAGCATATTAGCCATTGCATGTCTAAATTCCTTTTCTCATGGTTGTTCCTTTGGTACTTAAAATCCCCAACCTCAGGATCTATATACGTAGACTTACAATGTGACATATCTCTAGCCAAGTTCCTCGTCTTTTTTCAATCCTATTTTGTGGTACAGTGGATATCGGGTCGGAACGAGAAACCGGGGAGCCGAGTTCGAATTTCAGTTGAATCCATTGTATTCACTTACGCACAAATACCCTTGGGAAAGGTATTAATCCGTCTCTTCCTTCCAGTTATGGGTTAAATAGCAGGACGATTGGGTTCTATAGCCTTGGTCGGCAACCAGTCTACTGCAGAAAGCAATGGTAAACTACTGCAGGATAATCTTCTGCCTAGTCAGTAATGTCTCTTTCGAGACATGATCGCCCAAGCGTGTATCACGTATGGCACTTAACTGACTGACTGATGAGGTCCTTACAATGACAATCCAATTTTATCTAACATTTCTGGGAGTCGAAATTCATTTTATAGCATTAACTATATAAAAATCTGTCTTTTATTCCATCTTCACTAATTTTGAAATATAGCTGTTTTAACTTCAGATTATGCTTATGCAAACAAGCCTAGGCTTTGCCTTTCTGCATTAGGTTGTATTATAGCATGCATAACATTTGAACTTTGAAAATTTGAAATTTTTTTAATTATAAAAGTATTACTCAATATATACAAGATGTCAAAAAAATTTCTTCACTTTGCAACGACTTTATTTTCCCCGTCAAATTCATTTCCCCTGTAAACCTCATTTACTCCGTCACTCCCATGCATCCGCTCTTTGGCAGGCCTATTACTCTGTTTAATTTGTTCGAACAAGCCCCATTTCTTAATTCTATGATCAGACTCTGCAAGAAATGAGAAAAGTATAACGTTACATCTTCTTTTAAAACACTCAACTTTTTAAAAATAAGCACCAAACAGAATTCTTCGAGGTAAAACAAAAAGATATCTACCTTTCCTTGATGTCGTCCGTTACCACAATATTCTACTGTTTTCGTAGATGTTAACCATGTTAGTCACAATGTATATTTTTTTCGCTTTTGCAATGTCTCCATATATTTCACTGTAACTTTTGCAAAAAGAGTCGAGGCGTGTATGGTATAATAATTCACATATTCTCGTTGTGTTTGTATTGAATTCCGTATACTTAAATACAAATCTTGCTAAAAAGAGAGCTAAACTTAAAAATAACACTTCTTTTAAAACCTCTTTAAACATACTGATAAGAAAATCAAACTCATGAAATAAATCATATACTCAACAGTGTCTTCTATTATATAGTACATATTTAATAATCATTTCAATGACTAGAAAATGGCAGCCATTTTAATTCACTTTATAAACGACAGTCGTAATAACCGTCTTAATGGATATAGAAGCATAATAGTGAAGCAAAATTATAATTAAATCACATAATAATAAGATTATTATTATAATAAAATATAAGTTAATAGCAAAAGATAATTAATATTTTAATTCAGTATTAGGAATTAAAGTGTCTGCGGATGATAGATTATTTACTCTTACGAAAAGTGTAGTCAGCTGGCTGAGTTCAGATTCAGGAAAATCATTTTAATTCGCCCAAACTAATATCCATTTGGATGGTATGCATATACCTCTTTTCCATGAGTTGGTAAACAAGTTAGCATAGTGATAACAATAGCCCAGCTCGCGAAATCAATAAACTATTTTTTCTAAGCATGTTAGTAATTGAAAGATATTAAAACAAGGTTTGTGGAGATACATGATTTTATATACCCTAAAGGGGTTTAGCATTTTAACATTAGGTAAAGAAAACAGTTTAATTAAATTGGTTCGACCAAATATGTCGAATAATAAATCTATTTTCTTTCAAATAATTAAAATGGTAAAAACCAGAGTTTCTTTTGAAATGCAACAACGTAGAATTTAGAATTAATAAACACCTACCATATGTTATGTATTGATAAACTAATTACAAAATGTGCTCTCTATATATTTCAGAAATACTTTGATATTTGAATTTCTTCTTCTTCTTCTTCTTCTTCTTCTTCTTCTTCTTCTTCTTCTTCTATTAGATGTTGGCGATCAAGTCACGTTACAGTTCTCCGTTCTTTGAAGGTCATTAAATCTTTTGTTTTTCTGCCAATTTTACATAGCGAGTGCCGCAATCCATTCGATCAAATTCTCCAGGTAGGTTGTGCGTTGCACATACCTGGCCCTCTAAAGTTCAAACTGCTCTGTGAATGTAAATTTTGCAACACTTCTTTCCTCAGTATGTGCCCTAAAAATCTAACTGTGACTTGATGGTGTTAAGTATAATTGTCTTTTTTATCATTTTGTTTGTATGTTTGCTTCTTTGTTTTTGTTTTATTTTCAGTGTCTCTAAAAATTCCCCGTTGCTTGTAATGTCGTTTCATGGTATTCTCAACATTCATCTGTAGATCAACATTTCTCTGGCTCTATGTTTCTTCTTCATCTCCTCATTCTCATAGATGTGAATTGATACTGCCTATGATAGCATCTACATTTCCAAAGATGAATTCATGCTGATGACTTATTCAAAAATATTTATTTGTGTGAAAACATAATAAATGATTTTTCACAAGTTTGCAATTTGTTTAATGTATTTTTCTTTTCTTTAATTTTCAGTATTAAAAATACTTTATTGTCGATTCTTCATGATGTTTTGCGTTAGTCGTTAATCAATACTTATTTCAAACTTGTTTAACATCAAATATAGATTTCACTCTTCTTCAGAATTTACTTAGGATATATTTCACGCCAGAACGCCTCAGCTTGTCTCTATATTAAAGACGAGAACAAATGGGGAAGAGCGTAATCCGGAAATAGAAGCAGAGAAAACGGGAGGAGCAGATCAAAAGAGCCAGAGAATGTGACATGAAAAATTGCAAGTTAAATCCATACAGTATTGCTCTTCCATTTGAAGGCAGCTGTGACCGCATAAGATTTATTGGTTTTGTTCCAGTTATTCCTGAGGATGCTGTTTTTCCTATTATTTGCAGATCGATCAAATACCATGCCAGATGTTTGCTTCTTGCCAGTGTTGGGGTTGGCAAGTCATTGTTTGAGTCATGGGGACGACAGATGATTCGATTTTCGTTAACACCTCACGATGTCTGCAGGACGAATTTGGCCATTCGGAAAAAAAATCGAAACAATATCTGAAGATAATTTACTGAAAAAGAAATGTATCACAAAAAGTTGAAATTCTTTTTTACCTACAAAACGAATACGATATTTTCATGGCATTAATCTATATTACGCTGCTTTTGGATAGAAGAAAAGAGAATTGTTTTTATATACTATATGTCAGAAAGCATTTATTAAACAAATATGTTATTTTTTAATCAATATAATGATATTAAGGGAGAGAAATTTGATTGGTATTGTAAGGCTTATCTTATTTAAAGCCAGAAAATATTTTAACTGTCCTCTAATGTACTGACCAGGTTTGGCGTCGCTTTACTTAAGTGATCATAGGGAACCGATGTTTCAAAGCTATATGAATGTAGACCTAACGGTTAAAGAAAGAATAACATTATTACTTTGATTGTAGCATGTGAACCGATCACATACAACCAAGTAATTGACTTTTAAATTTTTTCACTTTCAATTTTCAAATATAGCACGAATCCATTTTATCATTAATCATTCTTGGTCCTAATTAAATAATTATTGATAGAAGAAATATGCTAATTTGATAATTAAGGAAATAGTTTTAAAATATCTCTTAAAAATAGTTTAAAATTTTGAAGACTATCAAGACGTTAGTGAATATTACAAAGTATTTGTTCTTTTCATCAATATTACTGAATTATAACATCGGAAAGATATTATGGGTGTTCTTCTTCTAGTGTAACTAATAATGAAGTCTAGTGATCTTATTTTATGGTGCTATTTGAACAATAGCTTTGGAAAACGAAAAAAATATATAAGACTAGAATGTGATCTCCATTCGCATATTCTTTTCTGCTCCGAACTTCATATGCTCTACCCACTATCATCAACTAGTGAGGAATTGATTAACGAAAAACAAATTAGATATTAATGAGTAAAGTTAAATGCACTGATTATGAGTTTATATTGTAAACATTACTAATTTCATAGGGAGTTTGTTGAATTCATTTGAATAAATGCTCAGGTAATATAAGGTCCAAGGTTGTGGCTTATTGAAGGAGGATGTTTTCTGAATATAGGAGGTAGTGATAAATGCAATTATTTGGTTGTATAATATAAATAAAGGCTAATATATAAATAAATAAAATGTTAAGCTTGTAATGATAGTGAAATAATCTTCCTGGGAGTATGTTGCACAAATTAACATTTCTAATGAATAAGTTGTGTAGAAATTCTTAATTACCAAAAGCATACGAAAGGTATGAGGTTTGTTTAACCCAGTGTTCGTGACCTGGCTGTTCTTAACTGTTAAAAAATGAATCAACCTGGGTACTTTACATATCTTGTTTAGCTTTAAAAATAGTTAAAAGATAATGATACATGTATTGTCTAATGTAAATGCGATGTCAATGTTTTTAATATAGAACTCGAGTATACTATTAGAAACAAATTGCTAGAAGACAGAATATAATGCAATTTATACAGTAAAGGACAAGTATTATGCAGACTAAGTAGCGAGTTTTTTTCTGTTTGATTCTATTAATTTAAGTCACCAGAAACTAAATATTACCTATCGAATTTTAAAGAACATTGTTCGTTTATACATTGGGAATTAATTTTACATTCGATAGGAATTAATATGCTGTGATCTATTTTATTATATATATATATATATATATATATATATAGGAAAGAATATTAATAAAAAGTTTTGAATTTAAAAATGTACTTTTTTTTAACAGTATTTGTTTATTTTTATTATATTTTATATTTCAGACCGCCTTCGGTCCTTCATCAGAAACAAGTGATTTTTAAATTTGAATTAGAAACGTATATATATACATATGTATAGGTGTAAATTTCTTTGTTCATCTTTTTATTTTATCAGATATATGTAAATAATTACGACGGGTGTTTCCCACAAATCCATGTCAAATAAGAAAAAATATTTTCTCAAGGTCAAGTAAACCGAATGCAAAACATAATGGGCGTAATTCATTTAGACTTTTAACGTGGTTTTATGATATTTAATAAATCATTCATTCCAAGAATAGAGAGAGAAAATATCCAGCTTAATTGGTTTAACTTCAAACTTTATGATCTAAATTGTTTTGGGAGAAAATGTAAGAAATAACGCAAAACGATTCTTGTGTAAAATTACCTTAAAAGCAATTTGTTAACATTTTATCAGCTGTTAACTACCAATTATTGTAATCACGTTTTTAATTAAGATAGAACGTGTTAATTCAGATTCAGTTCTGATTCAAATAATTATATTTGAAATAAAATTTTTGAATATTGATTAGGTTATACTGCTTTCGTATTAAATGCAAAGTGTGTTGATTGTTATTATTAATAGTATTATTTTTAGTAGTATATCTTTTATTTCTGCTGTACATAAATTTCCTTCCGGGTCAGAACAAGAGACCTAAGGTCATAAATGTCATCATGACATTTTCCACTGAACATATTCATAAAAGATAATACAACTTTAGACCTTAGACAATTTACATAGATAAACCCCTTTGTAATGTGCAAACTGTACTTGCGAAAACAATGTTTTTTTATCATAAAGGTATCACTTTACTGAGTATATTAGAACCATTTCCAATAAAATTGTGAATACCAGCCACAAAATACCTTTATGTGGTATATTTGAAATATTTTAAATATAAGATTTTTGTATTTGGTGGTTTTTGAAAATTTTCATAGATATATTACATTCTGAAATAACTTCCATGTCAATAAGAAATCGAAGCTTTTTTTGTAAAGTCTCTCTATATCTAAACGTGATAGTGCTAATTTCTGCCAGTTTTCTCCTGAAAAATAAGCAAATTTTCTAAAATTTCATGCCGAGATTTACATTCAGTAAATGATAATAACGGGAAACTAGAAACAACATGGACATTTGTATCTGAATTTTCCTCTCATAATTTGCATTTAGGATAAATATATTTTTCAGTATTTTCGCTTTATAATTCCAAATTATCAAGCATTGTCTCTGTATAGCAAAAATAAAAACTTTCATGTTTATCTCGTCACCATGCGACTACTTAGGGGTATCTGGTTTGGCTACATCATCTTGTTTAATACAAGCAGAGTATTGATTATGAAATGCTTCATCTTGACATTGTTTCTACATATGATCTCTAAACTGATCCCCACTAATTACTACTTAATATATATGTCTTTCCTCTCTACCTATGAGTTAAATAACAGAATAGATTGTGTTCTATAGCCTTGGCTGGCAACCAGTCTACCACAAAAAGCAATGGCAACCTACTGCGGGATAATCTTTCGAGACATGATCATCAAAAGCATGTATCACGTATGGCACTTAACCGACTGACTGTGACTTGCATGGATCGAGCATGTGAACAATGATGAGGTTTTGGAAAGGATGGAAACGAAAAGGAAATTAATACTGAGCATCAGGAAAAGACAGCCTAAGTTCCCGTGACATGCAATGAGGAAGGAGGGCTTGGATAACCTGCTAGAGGGGAAAGGGACAGGGGAAAGCAGCGGATAACATATTTGAAGGACCTGATCAGGTGGATGACGGAAGCGTGTTAAGAGCCACCAGGGATAGCGAGACGTGTAAATTATGCCTTACTTACTTTTCATTCATTCACTTGAAATTAATTTAAAAATGTGTTGTCTTTCGATTACTTTTTTATTATCAGATTCATTTTGTTTGAAAGAAACAATCATCCAGTTTCATTAGTTTCTTTTTATATATATGAAGACTTACTTTTCTAGTTTTGTCAGACTGTTCATTTTGAATTAATTCTCTGGTTCTTTCTGCACAAATAAAAATGATCAACATCGGCATTAGGAGATGAGTGCATTCACAAGCGCTTAAATTCCTTGTTTTAACATCCATTCTTTTCATGTCAACTATGAAACAGTTAAAAATGTTGAAACAGCATTGCTCCACAAAGACAGCCAAATATGTTTTAGATGATATTCTCTTTTGAGAGTTCAAAACGGTAGGTATCACCAGTTTCCCTCGCCTATAACATATTTTTACTTTCTCTATCATTTGTGTATGCTTGTATTCCATTAGTTTCCTCGATATAAGTTTTAATCAGAACCACTCTCCTAATCCTGGTGTTAAATTCGAGAATTATTGAGCATGTTTTAATAATTCAATTCACATGAAAATTAAGTTAGAACATTTTGCAAATGGAAAGTCTGTACGTGTAAGGAAGGAATTTATTATAAACGAAAATGTTGATTTTTATCAATCTTTCTCTAAACAAAATGTCAAAGTAAATGAAAATTTGATTTATGCAAAAATCAAAATGAATTTATTCATGTAATTGTTCATTTTCTTTAAATATTTAAAATTACTTGAGAAAAAACATAAGAATTATGCTTGTTTGAATTATTGTGCTGCTTTGTTTATTATGAGAATTATAAACACTTATGCCTACAAAAGACGAATAAATAGCGATGATTTTGCTGATCTTTTCTGAGTGGACAATATTGTAATAAATGTACAATGCGCCCTCAACAGCTCACACTCTCACCTATATAATATAAACAGACGGCGTTAAACGTACATAATATATATATATATATATATATATATATATATATATATATATATATATGTATATATATAGTGATGTCTCCTTAATTATGTATATATAGTCATCCGAAGACAGACCTATGTCTATGCATCTCAGGTCATCATTGTACAAGTCAACAGTATGGTTAGACATAATTAGAATAAAAATGTCAATACATTTGTTTTTTGTTGTTCACTGAAAACATTTACGTTTAAGAACAACAAAAGAATATAAAGCAACAATGTTTCATATTCTTTACATATTTTCTTTTTTAAATGTGTGTAACATTTAAGGAGACATCAACTTCGTTTAACTGCGCAAATTAATATTGTCTTTTAGAATGACTGTTTCAACATTAACTACTCTGAATAACAATAATAGGTTTTAGACGGTAAAGGATGCACTTGTGCTTAAGAAAAGAAAATAACCTAAAAAGAAGGTGAGAGAACTGAAGATGGGCATAAGCAAACCCTTTTCTAGCTGATATTATAGACAAAGTCGATCTGAGCCATTGACCAAGCTTAGATATAGACAATACAGCAATACGAAATGAACTGAAAGAGTAAGAAACACTATATGTATAGAATATTAGACAAAGAACAGTTCAACCAAGAACAACAAGAGCAATAGATGACAGAAACACTTAGAGATTTGTGAAGAAAACACAAAATTCAACAATCAGTGATATTACAATCAACCTTTGCAATTCAGAGGCGAACGTTTCACAATTCGCTATTTGAAGAAGACTTCAAAAACAGAAATGTACAGGCACTTATGATCAGTAACAATCGGAAAGCGGATTTGAATTTTCAGGGAAATAGAAAGAAAGTTTTACGTACTACTCAGAACAAGATTATCATCTACCACAGGATGGGAAAACCAATTGGTTTAGAAGGAAAGGATCTTCTAGTGATCTTAAGTATATAGGCTCATCTGTGAAGCATGGTGGAGGCAGTGTCTTGGTTTTGTTTTGCGTGGCCGCTTCTGGAACTGGATCATTCATATTTACTGATGGTAAAGCTCATGTTACCAGAACCAGAATTCATTCAGAAGTCTACAGAAACATGTCAATTAAAATATGAAATGATACCATACTAATCGGGAAAAAGTTTATTGCGCAGCAGTACGATAAGCCAAATTATGCTGCCACGCAACAAATGATTTGATCCAATGACAAAACATTAAATTATAACATAAGCATTTCATCTCTTGAAGAGGAGACGAGAGAAAAAAATCTGTAGAAAATAAGAAAGAACTGAAATAAAATTTGCGTTAAATATCTGGAAAAGCACCACAAATGAAGAATGGTAGTGTTATGATGTCAATGGGTCACAGGCTTGATGCAGTTGTTGCAAGTAATGGTTATACAACGAAATATTAAATGCTATTTTCTTGAAAACTGTTTCGTTAAATCAGCTCACCTAAAAATGAGGTGATCTGATACAAATAGTAGAATATTCAAGCGTTTTAACAGATATAAATAAATATATCAAGGAATAAAACTAAAACCCAGAAACCATGTCTCATATTCAACTTATAATCTCAAACGCAAACGTCTTCAGTGATTAATAAAAACAAAACAATTGAATTTGTCATTCCAATACATTTCAGTGATGCTCTATAAATATTTATCTAAGGAAAATTCTGCGAAAGGCATTGATAATTTCCACTCCATCTCTTCTTTAATTTACAAGGTAAATATTAATCTGGTTTTTGCTCGCTGCCTGACGGACTGCCTGCTAGTTGATCATTATACAATCATAGCTGTCACAATAGCTTGTATACCTTTTACGGATGTCTGGAGTATTTAAACATGAGTAGAAACTCACTCATAAGAGCCAAATATGCCCCAAATGCCTATAGTTCAATTCGTCCCGCACTAATTAAATTTTATTTTAGAATTTTTCAATTTCAAATGAATAAAACGGAGAACAAATGAGCGTGACAAATATAGCGAAATGCCCTTTCTTCTTCCAGAGCTTTGAGAGAAGAAATCACCATTCTAGCACCGTCTCAGGTCGTTGTCGATAAACTTCTGCAACGGTATCTTAATATCTTTATGTAGGAGAGAATAAAGTCTAACGCCAAGAAATCATAAGGTTATCGGTAATCGGAGGTTCATTCAGGTCAATTCACTTCTGGATTGATCACAAGAGTCAAAGAAAAGTCACTGACGAGCATTGAACGGCTGTATGAGATTTCAATAACTGATTAATACCAAGATATAAACGGGCAAAAAGTAGCAGTAGATGGATAGAAATATATTGGCAGAACCCATCTACCGGACAGTCTTTAATGCTGGGTGCTACAAAATTGTTTGCTTCCCTAAATTATGTGGACATTGTACATGTATGATATTACACTCTCCCGCATTCAGCAAACGCGACAATGTATCAACTACAGGGGCCCGACAATATTTTTCGGACACTTTGAAAAAAGTTCTTCAAGGTGGTTACTAGTGCCAAAAACGTTTGAGATTGTAAGTACGTAGTTGAGGAGTGAAAATCCACGACTAGTGTAATCAATTTTTTTTTTAGTTTGGCTTTCATAATTTTATTTTTTTTGTGATTTTTGCGAAACTATTTTTAGGACATGACAAAAAATCCTATTTTATTAAGAGCTAAGTTCATGTATATGTTGCTGTATGCAAATTTTCTGCTTGTACACTTAGCTGTCATCATTAGAATCAATTATCTGTTCTATTTTACTGGCAAAACAATTAAGTTTAATTAGGTAAAATGCATTTAAAAGAAGTCGTTTGTTTGGCACAGAAGAAGCGAGATGATGGCCTCAGCATCAGAAGGATCGCCATGGATTTGAAGCTGTCGAAATCAACGGTAGAATACATGCTGAAGACAAACTCTGAGCGGAAAAAGAAGAGAGGACGGAAAAGATCAATTGGGAAGAGGACTGAAAAGAGAATGAAGAGGACGGTGACACAGCATTTGACATCTGGAGAAAAAGTTACAGCAAGAAAAGTGAAGGAGAAATGTGAATTGGATATAAACGTCCGAACAGTACAAAGAACGCTGCATAGGATTGGTTTGAAGTATGCAAAGGCTAAGAAAAAAATTACACTAACAAAGAAACACAAAGGAGCAAGACTGGAGTGTGCTAAAAGGTGGTTAACAAAGCATGTTGACTTTAAGAAGGTTTTACTGATGAGAAGCGTTTCAAGTTTGATGGGCCCGATGGATGTTGTACTTGGTCGAGAAGGGGTGAGCCTGCTGTACTGAACAAACGACAGATGGGAGGAGGAGGAGTTATGGTTTGGGGTATGATCTTTGCTAATGGAAATATATGGTTGGAGTGGCTGAAAGGACGACAGAACAGCGAAGGCTACAAACAGTTGCTGGACGAGAAAGCCCTACCAAGGATAAGAAGAGAGATAGGGAATGATTTCGTTCTACAGCAAGACAATTGCAGCATCATGAAAGAATAGATGGCTAAAGTGAATATGACTACTTTGGTATGGCCTGCAAAAAGCCCAGATCTAAATTTAATAGAAAATGTTTGCGAAATGCTTGCGCAACTTGTCTATGATGGACTTGAAATAGCGAAAGAGGCTCAACTATGGGAACGGACACTAGATGCCAAAAAAAAACTAATAGAAACACGTAGAGATGTTATTGTGCATATGTTTGATCACTATGAAGAGAGATTGATAAAAGTTATTGAGAAGAAAGGTGATATTACAGGCTATTAACAGTTTTTCAACGATGTCCGAAAAATAATGTCGCGTGTGTTTTGTAAAAAATGATGAAAAATAAATATTTTCCTTACCTAATCGATTTTCTTCCATTTTTATTACAGGTATTGTCTTTATATGTTTATGCTATTCTATTGAAGGAAATTCGCCACTCCATGGTGCTCGGAACGTCGAATACTCCTGTAGTATCTGCGCAAATAGCTTCTGGTTCCAACCTGTTTCAGAGTCGGACTCTATTATCTCCTGAATGTTGGAAGTGGTTATAGATTTAATCCGTACACCTTGTCAAGCAGCCAACAGCCTAGAACGAACAGAGATCGTCAGAAATTTTTCATAAGCGGTGAAACGTTCTGTTCAGAAGAAACAAACATGACGCTAGTAAATGCAGTCTGTGACTGGAGGGTGTTAGTTAATCTACAATACCGCTACAATTTCTGATAAACAACATCCAGACATACGCACGGCCTTATATTTTAGCGTGTTCTGAATAAAGAAAAAATGTGTCCTGGCAGAATTAATTTTTCTATGGGATGAGGACACAGAAGAGGCACATGTGCGAAAAGAACGCGCTACGAATCGCTTCCATCCGACTGCGTGGAAAAGGGGTGGATATACCATCTGCTACATATTGCAGTCGGGGGATGTAGATTCTGTGGACAGTCAATCTTTCCCTACATTTTGAAAATTGCCTCACATCGTCTCCAAACGCCAGTTCGGCCTATATCTTGTTCGATCAGTTCAAGAAAAAAATATTAAAACCATGCTCGCAATAACATACTACTTCTGACGTAAATCACATCTATTAGGCTCCCATTATACGTCATTGATAACGGTCACTACGAGAGTGTTGTCTTTTAAAGATCAAATTGACACGTTTTTAAATATTGTTAAAAATCTGACTGGCATTTGCATAAAAGAAGCTGAGATTAATACATCTACACAAAACCAATCTTGTCACAAAAGCTGTTGGTGGTGTCTGTAATGGCAGTAAAGACTTAGCCACAGAAACTAAGTTACCACACCTACTTGAACAACGTTGAGGGCAGAGCATCACATGTGCGTTTCCGCATGTTAGTATAAAAATATATTTCACAGAAGCACAAAAATTGTTATGTTTTCAGAATTAAAAAAAAATGTATCGTTTCCTTAAATATATATCCCTATTCCAATCGACATACATGATCATGTATATTTTATAATATTAAAAGTACAATGTTAAATATAAATGTCCATAACTTAAAATAAATTATTACACAAATCATTCATCATATTAAAATAAAGTTAGTTATCAAGATATATATATATATATATATATATATATATATATATATATATATATATAAATATATTAACAACAATTACAAAAAATAATCATTTTCATTTATTATGCTCTATAAATTACATCGCCTCCATATCCTGGGTTATTTAATGAAACATCTTCAGTTAGAGTTAAAAATACTATTGATCGATCTTAAATATTAATTTGTGTAAACGTAACAAACGATTTACATTTGTTTATAAATAACCTATGCGCATCAAAATCTAGCAGAATGTTTTCTTTATGCACACACACACACACACACACACACACACACACACACACACACACACACACACACACACACACACACGAATCAAAATCCGACAAGGTGAATTGAATAAATAAAGAATAAAAAAAAGAAAAGTGTCTTTAATGTAACATGTTTCACATATAACAAATTTTTCATAGATTCAATAAGCGCAAATAATTTAAAAATTCGAGCGACGGTATTTTTAAAGTAAGGTATTGTTTCTAATATCAGATACGTGCCACGGGTGATAAAGCAACGGATGAATATTAAATGTAGTAAAATTAAATGAAATCTAAAATTAATGAAAGAAATTAATAATTATAATAATGAGAAATAAAGAATGATAATAATAAACAACTCTAAAGTATATATAACGATATTATAAACTGTGTGGTATGTACGAATTGGTTCTTAAATCTGTATTTTTTTCCTTTTTTTCTCACTTTTTGGCGTTCATGCTTCATTTGGAAAAAAATTCGGGATTTTTATTTATTTATTTATTCTGTTATACGAAGCTATCCTGGCCAAGGTATCAGCAGCCACTTGTTAACCTCCCCGTTATGTTCTCTTCTTCAAATTCAAATTTACCAAGCAGCTTAACTCGATGTTAATTTTTGGGAAAAGCAAGAGTTGAAGACAGTGAAACTTTCTTAATTCAAATTTCCTGTGTGAAACTGTGTGGTATGTACGAATTGTTTTTTAAATCTGCATTTTTTTCCTTTTTTTTTTTCTCATTTTTTGGCGTTAATGCTTCATTTGAACTTTAACTAAGTTGAAAACTAGTTAACTCTCCAGCCTTGGAAGTTTTTTCTTTTTATTTTTAATAGGAGTAGATAGATCACACTGTCGCCCGGTCAATGCTCCTCCCACGCCTATTGAACTGGAGTAGAGGCTTGCCACTTGTTTCCTGTTTAGGATGTGGTCTCCGGATTTCTCTTCTCTCTCTTCAGACCTTGGTATTGGTGCTTCCGTGAGTTTCCTGCGATCTAGCCGGTTGAAGGCAACGGTTCATCACTGTGAGAGTACCGGGTTGGCAGTTTCCTGGTTGCTGCTTCCAACTGGTAGTTAGGAGCCCTAACTCTTGCGTAGCGTCAAGAGCGGCTGCTCTGATCAACAGTTGTATAATATCGAGGTTCTTGTAGTGCCATGTGGCGTATGGATAGGTGTCCCTGCAAGCGCTTTCGGTGGGCAACCCCTAGGCCACACCATGTTGCAGCCCTAGCCAGTTTCCCTCCCAGCACAGATCGTGGATAATGACCGCCTGTATCCTCTACCGTAGGTAATTTCTATAAGCAAAATCATGACTAAACAAATCCGAAACGACCCTAAATCAGTTAAATTCAAACCACCTAAACCCATTAACCTTTCTTTCACTAATATCCGGGGCATTCGTACTAATTTTCCTAGTGTAGAAGCGTTCCTGCATGAAAAGTCCCCTGACATCATTGCGCTCTGCGAAACTAACCTCAACTCAGCTATTCCCTCCTCTGACCACTCCATCCCTGGTTATCTTCCCCTTTTAAGGAAGGATTCCACTGTCCACATGCATGGGGTGGGTGTCTACGTCAGCGAACACCTCCCCTTCACTCGAATCTACTGACCACCAATACATATGTCTCCGCCTGTCTCTCGTCGGTTCGGTTAGTTACCTATTCTTTCTTTACCGTTCTCCCTCCTCTCTTGACTGCTCCCTACTAGATAGCATTGCTGACGACATAGGTAAGGCTATTTCCTATCACCCATTTGCACACATATTTGTATTTGGAGACCACAACGCCCATCATTCTGAGTGGCTTGAAAACGCCGTTACTGATCCAGCGGGTATTCACGCCATGAACTTCGCTATTTCCCAATCACTTACGCATGTGGTGGACTTCCCCACTCGCTTCCCAAGCACTCCCTCGGGTCATTCCTCACTACTAGATATATGTTTCACCTCTACGCCTGACGCCTGTCAAGTCTCGCAGCTTTGCCCTCTCGGCAACTCCGACGACGCTGTATTATCTCTCAGTATTTCTTTCCACTCTCAATCCCCCCCAGGAGCCCACTACCTATAGGACCTCCTACCTCTACCAAAAAGCTGACTGGGATGCCTTTCGAGATTTCCTCTGCGACGTCCCATGGGGAAAAGTGTTCGACCTATCAGTTGATGATTCTGCCTCTGAGGTCTCGTCATGGCTGAAAGCTGGCATTCATACTCACCAGGAAGTATTGCTTAAAACCTCATTCCTCTCCGTGGTTCTCTCTGGCCTGCTCAGCCGGCATTGCCCAAAGGAACCATTACTTTCGTCTATTCCGGAGACAGTCATCTGATCACAATAGGCGCCTGTTCATCTCTGCTCGCAATGAGTACAAGATAACCCTAAATGACGCCAAACGGTTGTTTGCTGAGAGAATGCGACATCGCATAGCTGATCGCAAGTTTGGCTCCAAGGACTATTGGAGGATTTACAAACAAGTGCTCAACAATAGTAAATCCTCAATACCTCCTTTAATCCATGAATATGAGATTCTCACGTCATCTGCGGACAAAGCTGAGTGCGTTGTCCGCAGATTCTCGCCCAACTCCACATTTGACTCGTCCGGAGTACACCCACCCGACTTCCCTATCAGAACTGAGGCCAAACGCACGACGTATATATTACCCCGACAGTAGTATCCCGAATAATTTCAAAGCTCGACTACACAGAACTATCAGCTTAATGAGTCATATCAGAAAACTGATTGTCAGAATCCTGATGAATATAGCGAGAAGCAGAATCAGACCAGAGAGAGGGCAGGAACAGTGTGGGTTCGTTAAAGACACTGGAACAAGGAACGCCTTATTCATGATTAGGATGATCTCCGAAAGGGCAATACAAATGTTTCTTTGATTATGCGAAGGCATTCGACAAGATACGACACAAAGAATTGATGGAGATGCTCGGCAGCCTAGACATTTTCGGGAAAGACATCAGAGTAATTAAAAATCTCTACTGGCAGTAAACGGCCTGCATACGGACAGGCAACGATTTCAGTAGATTTACAAAGATAGAAAGAGGCGTAAGACAAGGATGTGTCTTTTCACCGGATTTGTTCAACCTGTACAGCGAGAATATTTTTAGGACCCTAGACGACACGCCAGGATTTGCTATTGGAGGCCACAACTTGAACAACATAATGTATGCAGATGATACAGTGCTGATTGCAGACACGGAAAGGAAACTGCAGGACCTGCTACAGAAGATAACGGTGGAGAGTGACAAAAAAGGACTACAAATAAATTTTAAGAAAACTGAATGCATGGCCATCAGAAACATGTGCAACCCAAAATGCCAAATACAGGTGGGGGATACCAGAATAAATTAGTTGCAAAAATTTAAATATCTAGGAAATGTTCTAACAGGAGATGGAAAGTGCGACACAGAGATCCGAAGGCGAATTGGCATGGCAAAGGACGCGTTCCAGAAGCTGAGCAAAGTACTAACACACAGGAAAATTTTACTAGAAGCAACGAAAAGAGTACTGGAGTGCTATGTGATGTCAGTTCTTCAGTACGGCAGTGAGTGCTGGTCAATATCATCGAAAATGAGGACAAAACTGGAAGCAGCGGAAATGTGGTTCTACAGAAGGATGCTGCGGATATCGTGGACTGAACATGCAAGCAACGATGAGGTGGTGGAAAGAATGGCAACCAAAAGGACATTAATACCGATTATCAGGAAGTGACAACTGAATTTCCTGGGACACGCCATGAGGAAGGAGAGCTTGAAAAACCTGATACTGACTGGCCAGGTAGAGGGAAAGAGAGACAGAGGAAGGCAGCGGATAACATATTTGCAGGGCCTGTTCGGGTGGATGAGGGAACGGGGGTTGCCAGGAGTAACAGGAACAAACATGCTAAGAGACACAAGGGATAGGCAGACGTGGAGGGCCATGGTCGCCTACGTCCTGAAGGGACAGGGTACATAGAAGAAAAAGAAGTTAGTTGAAGAGTTCTAAAGAAAAGTTGTTGGAAGGTAATATTATGAAATCTGTGTAATTTTGGGTGGTATTCGTTTTTTGGTCTTGTGTATTTTATAAGCATATTTTCTGGCATTGAGGATGAAATAATGTGGGTAGTTGAGAAAATTAAATGTTTTTTCAACATATTTCTACTCTTCACATAGATAATTTTGTTTGTATATTCTGAGAGCGCTAAGGTAGAAACTATAATTAAAAAAGGTTTAATTCTTTTGTTGTGCTGAAAATAGAAATTAATAAAACGGTTTTGTTGGTAGGTTTACAGTAAACTTTAAATTCTAATTATTCATTATTACGTATTAATAAAATATTAAGGAACGGTACAGAATTGTTAGTTTCAAGATCATATGTGAATTCGATGGTAGATTCTACTTTATTGTGTTTTATGACTAAGTTTGATAAGTTGGTGCCATGGGGGCAAAATAATAGGACGTCATCTATATATCTTAAGTAAATAGAACTGCTAGGTATAATATATATATATATATTTATATATTCTTAGAATCCGGTTCTTTCAAATATATTATACCTAACAGTTCTATTTACATAAGTCAACCTCGCCTATTTTTAGAAAAAAACTTTAGGATAATGATGAATCCATATTAGCAGCAAAACGCTTGTGTATAGAGAAGAAGTGAACTCAGTAGGTATGCAAAAGCAGAAAGAGGCATAAGACAAGGATGTATTATCTCATCGGATCTTTTCAACTTGTACAGCTAAGCAATTATGAGAGAAATAAAAGCCTTGTCAGGATTCGACACTGGTGGCCACAATCTCAACTATATCAGAAACGCGCATGACACGGTGCTGATAGCAGTTTCAGAAAGGAAAATGAAGAAATTTTACAGAAGGTAGTTAGCAAAAGAAATCGAAAAGATTGGACAGAGCATAAACTTCAAACAAATTAAACATATGACCATCAGCAAAAAGAGGATCGCAATATGCCAACTACAAGTCGGGGAAACTAAAATAATACGAATAAAAAAAATTGAAATACTTGGGATATGTTTTGACAGAGGATAAATAGTGCGACCTGGACATCCAAACACGCACGAGCATAGGCAAAGACGCATTTCATAAACTTAGCAAACTACTGAAATGCAAGAACATTTCATTAGAAACACTGCAAAGAGTGTTGGATTTCTATGTGATATTTCTTATTCTGTATTGAAGTGAATGCTGGACTATCACATCAAAGATGAAGATGAGACTTGAGGCAGCAGATATGTAGTTTTACAGATGTTGTTGAAGATATCATGGACTCATAATGGGACATGTAGTGAGGAAAGCGGATCCGGATAACTAAATACCCACAGGGCGAATAAATGGAAGGAGCGACAGAGGAAAGCAGCGAGAAATGAACTTGTTAAGTCTGAGCAAATGGATGCCTGAGCGGGTCTTAGAAAGATACAATGAGAAAAATATTGAAAGCTACAAGAGAGAGAGAGAGAGAGAGAGAGAGAGAGAGAAATAGAGAAAGAGAGAGATATAGATAGCGTGCCAAAAAGAAGTCCATGATCACCTACGTCCTGAAAGGACACGGCACATGAAGAAGAAGATGATTTCCGTAATAAATATATTGGTAAACACACATATTATTTCCAACTAAGACATACGGGACTTGATCCTTAATAATCAAAGTATAACCAATAAAAAAGTGTTTTCAATCGTAGGAAATACCGTCAGATTATAATAACTATTAATTTCTTTAATTAGATTTAGATTTGACAGAATATTATTAAAGCATATCAAAATCAGTTATTTACAAGTTTTAATGCAAATGCTATTTCTGGCGGTGGAA
The DNA here is from genome assembly GCA_037127315.1 of Ascarosepion bandense. Classification (NCBI taxonomy): domain Eukaryota; kingdom Metazoa; phylum Mollusca; class Cephalopoda; order Sepiida; family Sepiidae; genus Ascarosepion; species Ascarosepion bandense. Next base: position 939,677 of record JBBBDQ010000250.1, read on the forward strand.
AGAGATTCAGTGGAAATAAATGGTGAAAAAGATCCACAAAATTATTACTAATTTTCTTAATTATCTCATACTGTAAATTTATTATATTATATACATTAAGCTTCAACGGATTTATGACAACATCTATCATACTCATTCATAGGAGTTGCTAGATTATCGATATTTCAACCATGTACATTGGAATTGATATTCAAAAGAGCTAAGGCCCTCAGGTGGTTGTATCGCTAATGATAAGTTCAAAAACTCATAACAAATACGGAGTAGCACCCTGGACAAGTTATCAGTTTGCCTGATGGAAAGTGGCTCCCTGACTGGGTCGTATCCACATATCAAAAAGAAAGAAAAAATAGAGGCACTGTTTTAATAATAAAAACGAATAATGAATTTATGAAGTCTTCTGCACACTAATATTTACAAAATTCAGAGAAGATTTTCCCGATCATAATTGTAAGTGTAAAAATTTGCTCTCTGACGAAAATTTTAAATTATCAATTCTACTCCAACAGCTTCTTTTCTCTCACTTCCCGCCTGTAGAGTTTCTTTTCCATTTACTTACTTCCTCGACAGTTACAATCTCCAACAATTTAAATGAAAAGTCAATAGCCATCTCATATCTCACTAATGTTGATCCGCTTTCTCATGCTCCTTTCTCCGTCCACTCCATTCTCATCAGTATTTTCATCCTTCTCTTACCCACTTTCTGATACCCCCCCTCTCACTCCTTGTCATAACTTTCCTCCTATGTAATCCCTTGCATAATAGTGGCAGTAACATGCCATGCATTGGACGATATGATTTTTTTTTAAAAATGTATGACGCTATCCTTTCAATGGAAATTGTTAAATGTATTTAATGCGGACGCAATCTGATACGCATTTGAACAATCATCAAGTGAATATAAAAAATTAAACGTAATATAGTGGAAATAAAGTAATGCTGACTTGTGCTTTTGAAATATCTGAAAATTGTACAGCAGACTATTAATAAATATCAGTAAACCGTTGATGATTATCAAGTAATTTCTTAAAATTAAAGAAATAAATAAAACATTTAATTATAACCTTTTATTTTTACGTATATCTACTGCCAGTAAATATAGTCAATACATTTTGTTTTTAATCATATCACTCCAAGCAAGGCGATAACGCCACTGATGCGCAGGGGGCTACGTAAGAGTAAAAAGATTGGAAAATAGAAAGCCGGTAACCACATCCTAACCAGGAAACAAGGGATGAGCCTCTTCACCTGTTCAATAGACGTGGGTGGAGTGTGAACCGGGCGATAGTTTAGTCTATCTACTCCAACATATACATAGTAATTGGTGTGAATTCCAATGTTTTTTTTTTCCAGGGGAGAAGAAATACCATTTTTCTCATATGTATCCTTTGAAAGATTTATATAATCGTTATGTAAAAAAATGATAACATAGTAATTGTGTGTGGGTTACCTTTGTCTTGTGGCAACCAATATTTTTAGGCTCAGTCACTAGATTCAAAATGCGAGTACATCTGCCGATAATATGCTCGTCATAGAACATCATTTTACAAAGATAAAAATACTGCAAATGTTGTTCTTTTTTTCATTTTATCATTGGTCATAAATTGAGACAGGGACAGACATTTTACTAAAATACCATGGTTACTCTGTTTCATATGATTAATTCTTTTGATCCGTATGTAGTGTGATGCCTATCATACGATCTGAATAAGTTGACTTGGACTTACGAAAAATAGATTTCACACCAGCATAAGATTTAGGGTATATTTTAGGCAAATTGTAATAAATAGTATCGAATAAAAATATTTTTTTTATCCCTGGGAAATTATAATCAGCATTTAGTTTCCTTGAAACATCAGTAACATTAATATCAGCGTTCAAAACATATCCATTGTGTAACGTCTTTTTATCGGAGACTAGATATTTGGATAACTGTAAACAAAAGATCAAAACCCCTGTAAGAAAACGAAGTACAATTCACCAATACCCACATAAAGATCTCATAATAAAACCAGAAAAATTAAGGTAAGTACACCTTTTTTTTTTATTCTTCAGCAGTGAAAGTGGAACCTGCAGGTGAATGTTGGATGATCTCATCAATGATGAAGAAGAGGCATGAAGAAGCAGAAATTTGGTTTTAAAGAAGAATGCGGATGATACCGTGTGGAACTATGAGGTGCTGGAATGGATGCAAACAAGAAGAAAACTCAGACTTAACATCAGAAAAAAACAAATGGTTTCCTGTGACACGTAATGTGGAAGGATGACCTGGATTAATTTTATACTCACAGGTTGAATTGAGGAAAGAAAAGACAGGAGAAAGCAGCATGAGACGTCCTTGTTGGGTCTAAGAAAAATGGATGGCGGAGCGGGGTTTAGAAGAGATAACAATAAAAAAATATTGAGAGCAACAAGAGGCAGAGCCAAGTGGAAGTCCATGATCGCCTACGTCATGAAATTACATGGCATATGAGGAAAAATAATCATGGCCTCTGCTTGATACAAAGATACTCACTTGCTCTACCTGCACGGAAAAAGAAAGATAGGTCTCACGCTTTTTCTTTTTGATGTTCATGCGTCATGCAGGCTAAGAATTCTGCCTCACGAACAAGTTTGCAATCGTATTGATGAAAATTAAATTTCGAAAACATCTTCCACTATAACCTAAATCATTAGTCAGTCATATCTCTTTCGAGACATGATCGCCCAAGCGTGTTTCACGTATAACAGTTAACTGACTGTTATTAAGGTAATGACTCTCAAAAAGAAAGATTGCATCATGATGCAATCCAATCCTCCAGGTGTTTGGATACAGATTGATGTATTGCTAGTCATTCATGCCAGAATCACCAATATGAACATTCCAGAAAGTTTCGCTGACAATTGCAAAGAGAGTGAAGAGGATTCGGGAAGCGTTGGATGATTCTACTGATGAGTACAAAAGCACGGAAGCATGGAAAGCTGACTCTGATCGTTTTCATCAGAAAATAAATAACGAGGTTTGTGGTAAGAGACTCAGACAACACAATGGCCTACATCAAATGACTTGAGTAGATATTTCTACCCTGGAGCAAGAAGGTTGCTTCTTGAAGACATAATGTTTAGAAACATGACTCTGCACCGGGCCACACATGCAGGCTAACACAGCCATGCCTGTCAAACTCATAATATAATACTGGCCACATAACTCCCCACATTAGGAAGCATTCATTAGAGAGACCATCCAGAAGAGTTGAAAGAGATTCTGAAGTCGTTCAGAGACTGTGATTGAAGCCAATATCATTATTATTGAATAACATTACTCTTTAATATTTCAATATTTTTCTGTGTAATATTATAAATATATCTGTAAAAATGAGATGTCATTGTTATTTTCATTTTTACATAATCTAGACGATAATTTATACATGGCACCCCGTACACACCCGAAAAAATAAAATATGGGGAAATTAAACTATTTCCTTTGTGGGAATTACAATATTTTAACGACTCGTAACTTTGCGCTTATATGTTGCTATATCTTTTGGTGAAAATGTAGATGAAATCATATAGCTTAGGAGAAATCTAATAGCTCTAAAATTACAATATGTTTCTTATCACCAAGCGAATCTTAATTCACTTAAAAAACATATCTACGCTATATCTCCATGAATTAATTAGAAATAACGCGAAAATGAGTAAGGAATTGAGTAGTCTAACAACTTAGTAAAGTGCCGACAGTTTTGAGAGGGAAAACAACAAACAGAAATTTTAGTGTCAGTATTTAAAGCCATTAGAAGCTATGCATATATTTATCAGCCTCATTTAATTGCAGTGTATTGATTTTCCTGTCATGTATCTAATGCAGCCACACTGAAGGTAAACAAATATGTACGGAAAAGAATTTAAAAATAAAGCAAGCAATATCCGCATGGAGACAGCCAATCAATAGCAACACTTTGATTATGTTACAAAAGAAATCCTGAAAAAGTTTGTACTAATTAACAGCTAAGACGATCTTAAAGTAATTTCTCAGGCCACGCACACGCCTGGAGCTCTAAAATATGTCGATATTTCTTTACAATTACAGTTCAACTATTTAGAAAGCTATTTTTGTCAGCAACACTATATCATATGTGAATATATTCCCATAATCAGAGACAATAAAAACACATTATCCGTGTAAAGTCTGACCAGAGAATCCCAACTATGCAGTTTTTTACCCATCTTCTGCATAAGAAGAAAGATGAAATAATTATTTTTACAAATATAAAAGCATTGTGAATATATCAAGGTACTGAGATGTAAGAAATATAGTCATTGTAAACCAAAATGGGTCATATGAAAAAAAAAGAAAATTTCAAAAATATCGAAAATGCATATAAAATATAAGTAGAATTAAACACACAAAACTATACAAACAAACTCACATGCACGTAAGTAAAAAAATATCTATAGAAAAAATATATTTGTAAAATTTGATATATTTCTTGGGCAGAGTACACAATAAATTTACTGTCAAGATATATTGTGCCAAGGAGTTCTTTTTAAATAAAAGAAGAGAAAACAGTTATGAATGTATTAACGTTATTTAGTAATTTATTGATTCATTAAAATACTCTTCATATTTTTACTAGAATTTAAGCGAAAATATATTTCGTTTATAATTTATACATGATTCTCACTTTATTTGGAATGAAAATTGTTCTATCATTTGATTTCTCTCAATGTATGCATTCATAACTGTTTTCTCTTATCTTATTCAAAAAGAACGCGTTGGCTCAAACAGTGAAATCAAACACAAATTTTATCCTCTCCAATTAATGTTCATTCGTTGCTTTATCACACGTGACACGTAAATTGAAACTATACCTTATTCAAAATTTCTGTTATTCGCATTCGAACCTGCGACCCCTATCCACATAGAAAAAAAAACATGTGATATTGCGCATCTTAGATCTCCGGACCACGAATGACGATGAGTTTAATCAAAGTCAAATTCAAATTAAGCCTACAACACAATTTTCTAATTCCTCGTAATAACTATCTCTGCTCTTAATTTCTGCAATATGTTTACATTTGTTTACATTACGATACATTTCAGAGCAGATATGGTTAGTTCCATGAATTAGAAAATAAATCAATCAATCAATATATATATATATATATATATATATATATATATATATATATATATATATATATATATACTGTCATCCGCAGACAGAACTGTTTCGCCGTATCACAGCTCATCAGTACGGTTAGACACCGATTCCTTTTTTACCCAGGATTGAAACCCGATATATATATATATATATATATATATATATATATATATATATATATAATTGTTACAAATGGAAGTATATACCACAATTAGATATTTAATTGAAAATTTTTACTACCTGATAATGTTGTCTCAACACCACAATTTCATATATATTAAGGTGAACTAGCCCATTATAATAACACTAATAATAATGATATCCAATATACATATTCGGTTGGGTTTCAGTCTTGGCTAGATGCAATCAAATCTTATCGTACCAACGGGCTGTGACACAGCGAAACAGATCTGTCTGCAGATGACCACTATATATATATATATATATATATTAACGAAACGTGGTTATAAACATCCGACAATTTGAAATTGTTTGTTTGAACATTATTTTTTTACTTTTTATCGATACTCGTATTTAAGTAGACATTCTGTTTTTAATTAAGCAGTATTATATATTTATATCTACTGGCCTGATTATTTACGATAAATCTTTATTACAAAAATGTGTGACATTCGGCAGGATTCGAAACCGCGACCCCTATTAACATAGTGGAAGCTACCAGTGATATGACACGTCTTAGACTGATCGACCACGAATGAACATTAACCATTAGTCTAATTAATCGCGCCTATATAACACAGTTTTCGATTCATAGCAATAATTATATCTGCTCTGAAATGTATCGTAATGTCAACATATGTAAACATGTTTGTTTTTTTTTTAATCATATCACCCCAAGCAAGGCGAAAACGCCACTGATGCGCAGAGGGCCTACGTAAGAGTGAAAAGATTGAAAAAAGAGAAAAACCGGAAACCACATCCTAAACAGGAAACAAGGGATGAGCCTCTTCACCTGTTCAATAGACGTGGGTGGAGTGTGAACCGGGCAATAGTTTAGTCTATCTACTCCAATTGAAAAAAAATAAAATAAAAAAGGAGTGAAAATATTGGAAAGGAGAAAAAGAGAAAACCGGAAACCACATCTTAAACAGAAAACAAGGGATGAGCCTCTTCACCTGTTCCATAGATGTGGGTGGAGTGTGAACCGGGCGTTACGGAAATTAACGAAGATTAACAAAACTTGGTTATAAACAACCGACAATTTGAAATGATTTGTTTGAACATTGATAAAAAATAAAAAAAATAATGTTCACATGTTAGATTCTCCTATGTGGATAGTGGTTGCTGTTCGAATCCTGCCGAATGACACACATTTTCATAATAAAAATCTAACGTACATAATTCAAGCCAGTAGATATTAATATATAATACCATCTAATTAAAAACAGAATATCTACTTAAATATGAGTATCAATAAAAAATAGTGTTCAAACAAATCATTTCATATATATATATATATATAAATATATTTATATTTCAAAATATAAATATTCCCAGGATACTGAATACTGTAAATTTTAATCCAACGTACAGAAAATATCTTACGGGAAGATTAATTCCGGTCATTGAAAGTAAAGATATCTGTTTTGTAACTTAGCTTGATTTTAAAACTTTTTCATAGGCCTACGTCAAGTTAGGCAGTATAAAAATGAATATTTTTTGTATTTAAATTTGCATTGATCTTTTTAAAAATATTAATTTGTGTACTATATTAGCCTGGTTAGTTTATATTTATTAAGATTGTATTATTCCATGTATATTAAGATGAAACACTTTAACCCATTGTTCTTGTGACATGTATGGCAATATAAACGCCAGATGTCCCTTACTAATCTGTTGCTGCCACTCTTGCTGAGAGGGTTATTGTAAGAAGTTCTGCCAGTTACCAAGTGTCACTTTGTTTCAAGTATATAAAACTTAATCATCATTTCTAAGCGTTAACAATGCAACAATATTTTGCACTTTCTACTACATATTTGATGAGTTTTGGGTAAAAGTACACTTCAATATTTGAGAATTCACAAGGACACCCTCTCAAGTTTACTTTGTTGTGAAGATCGACTTCAAGATACATCATGGTTTCCTCATTAAAGGTGTAATAATTGAACTGAAACACTTCGCTTTTGAAACTAACTAATAGCCAATCAGTAAATTTCGGGGAACCAATGTGTTGTAAGAGCCCCAAAATAATCATGACGATTGCTACTTCTGTATTGTGAACAATTCCAGAAGTACGGAAGGAACCCTCACAAGATGAAGTCGGAAAGATATTGAATCTGCAAGACGGCCAGTTATACGTTTTAGTGATAGCAGACGAATTAATATTTTGTAACCAAATCTATTTCTCTTTTTCTCAATGTAATTGTATTAGTAAAATTCAGCTGAGTGTCGTTTATTTTAACAATTCTAATCAAAGTCTGATTTAGGCATTGATACACAATAGTAACAAGTATCTACTTTTCAATACAGTGATCTTGAAGGAACTTAAGACGAATCTAAAGATTGTCATTTCAAGAATTGTTTTGATGAACATGAGTGGATGTTATATACAATTAAGTTTTTGTAATGTTAGCAATATGATTTTTACCAACTAACCGTGTTTTAGTTGTCTATGAAATCTAACAATCAGCATTTAGAATAAAGGATTGGCTTATTCTTGAAACGGCTTTTTTCGTAAATGGATTGTTGGTTAACCTTGCTCATATAATCTTACACGCCAATAAAAAATAAGTTAAGCTAAGTGAAACAATTCTTTAAGATAGTAGTGCAAGATGAGTCATTCTTCAGTTATCTACTCAGAATTACTTGGTTTAAAAAAGATAAATTGAATACAGGTATTTTGAATGGATCACAAGTATAAAAGTTGATAAGGTGACACGAATTTTGTCCCCACTGACTTAAGCTGGAGCTACTGTTTGGAATTATTTTGTCGCAGTTGTGAACGGCTTTCTGGGTACAAAGGAAGTGAATATCTACCAAGGATTTTCGATGAGATGTTACGAAAAGGAGAAGGTTTCCATCAAGTCATCAAAATTAGGGTGGAGCGGTTCCAAATATAATGGAAATCTCAAATGATATCTGATTACTGCTGGATGATTATGCATGATTGCACTCAGAAAACTCACAAGATGTCTTATGAGAAAACTTTCTTCAGATGACGGAAAAAGTCTGTATTATTGGGCTTGTAAGATATTTTTTGAATAGCTTAAATTACGAATTTTGTAATTATATTATTATGCGAAGTTTAAGTGGAAAACATATTTTTAATTTATAGGTTTTATTAATATATTGTAATAGCGAAGGCTACTACTGGAAATATTCTGGTCCAAAATTGTTCATTGTTTAAATAGTATTGCTTTGAGTAAATATTATATTTTAATTATTCATGCTTATTGGGAAAATGTAAATATAATTTATATATCTATTTAGAATTGCTTTGGTAGCCTAAATATTATAATAGATATGTTTTTTTTTAATATTCTTGCTGCAGGAATGCAGTAATCTAATTAGAACCAATGTATATAGATTCGTAAAATGCATTGCAGCAATCCTCTCAAAACTAAAGCCTACTGGACAAAATCAATGTTCCCCTCGAATTCAAAAATCCTAATATACTGCAGATACAGTCTTTTATAATATGCAAAAATATTTATTGGCTCGTGATCAATGTAAACTGTAAGGATAATTAAATATCTCTTGGTATTAAACTATAGAATGCATGCATTTCCTGTGCAGTTTGCCTAAGATAAAATGTTCGATCCAAAGCTCCCAGCTCAGAATCAATGCAGTATTGAGGCGCCCATAAGACTTAATACTTACTAGTTAACTTCAAGAGAAGTTTGAGGTGGATGAAGTCTGATATATAAATGAACTGAGGTCTTTTGGTGACTGGGGTATGTATTCACTGCCTATATACAACACGTTAAAAGTGACCTTCTCTCATTCTATGGCTTAGTGCGTAGTGACAACGACTGATTCCAAATCAGTTGAGTTTCGATCCCGGGCAGAAGCAAGTGGATGTCTAGCCAAACTGATGAGCTCTGATAAAGAGAAACACTCTTGTTTGTTGATGACTAATATATTATGCTCTCATTAGGAGTGAACTTTCTCAAGAAGGAAATGTTAAAACATTTTCCACTTTTGCGATATATCCGTTACTCTTCAGAAATGAATTGAGTTCTTTTGGAGACTCGGGTGTGCATACACTCGCTGATAAGAAACACGTTAAAATCTCACTTCTCTGAATTCCAGCACGCATGCTTTAAGGGGTAGCGACCCCGACTGTCACCAAATTGGTCGAGTTTCGATGCCGGTTAGAAGCAAGTTGATGTCTAGCCACAGTGATATGCTGTGATACAGCGAAACAGGCTTGTAAGTGGAGAGCTAATATATATATATATATATACATACACACACACACACACATATATATATATATATATATATATATATATATATATATATATATATTGAAATTCAACAGATAAAAAACTCCATTCGTTTTTATTTAAGCTTCAACATACAAGAGTTTTACGTTTACACAACCATTCGAACTTTATCGTAATGCACTGGAAAATACATACGCCTACTATTCTTCTACAAATACTGCGATAACTAAAATCAATATAATGATATGCGTAGAAAGTACATCGAATACTAATAACAATATTGCCAAATAGAGACACCTGTCAAAAACATTAAATTACATAATCAAACTAAAATAATTCAGATAGAATACATGTAAAATTGTTGCCAGACAAGCTTGGAAAAGTCAAAAATCATAATATCTAATAGACACACACACAAAATTATATATGATCATCTGAATACCACATTTACAGAAAAGACGTATGTCTTATATACATGAAACATCAATTACAGCTTCTCACATTGACTTCAAATCTGTTAATCTTTTGACACTTCAAATAGACGCTATTAATTATATTAACGTTTTCTTAACACGTCAAATTAATATGAAACATAATTACTCAAAAATAAAACTAACAGTAATGCAAAAACAGAAGAATATCTTTCTTACTTTTTACTTATTTCATTCTCTGATGAACTTTTAAAGTGAAACATGTCAACCCATTAAGTGCTTATAACTGTCCGTTTAATAATATATATATATATATATATATATATATATATATATATATATATATATATATATATATATATATATATATATATATATTGTTCAAGAGATAAATATTTCCAAAATATTGGATTCTTCATTTTTAATACAGCGTACAGAATATATATTCCAGGCAAACCACTTCCGGTAGTGGAAATATAAAAATGCCTAACTTTTAAACACTAGCGCATAGATTGATTTTAAACATTTTTAATCGATCTTCGTAATGTAACGTGAAACACAAATAAATATTGTTTGTATTTAAAATTGCAATTATACATATTATTAGTCTAATTTATTATCCTTGAATATAAATGTTTACATTTATTAAGGTTTTATAATTTATTGGATATTAACATAACTCACTTTATGCAATTTTCTGTGACATATACGAATGGCATTTTCGACACCAGAAATCTCGAACTAATCTGTTGCTACCTCTCCTACAGAGTGGAATTCTGTATGAGGTTCTGACAGTGACCAAGTGTTTCTGTGTTTCAAATATATAAAACATTAATCATGGTTTCTAAGAATAAAGGATGTCACAATATATTGCATTTTTCTGCAACCTATTTGTTTCAATATTTGAGAATTAACCAGGTAACTAAGTTAAGCTTACTTTGTTGTGAAGATTCGAGTTCAGGATAAATCATGGGATCCTTAGAAAATGTGTAATAATTGTAGGAAACTCCTTTGTTAGTGAACCCAAGTAATGGCAAATCAGAGAATCCTGTAGAACCAATTTGTGGTAGCAGCTCCGAAATCATCATGACGATTGCTATTTCTGTATGATGAACATGTCAGAGAGTCAAGAAAAACCATCACAAGATAAAGTCGTGGAGATATTAAATCTGCAAGACGGTCAGGTTACATGTTGTAGTTGTGTTCCCGTTCCAATTTTCACTTCCTTGCCAAAAATTGGTTTGATGAACATAAGTGGATGTTATATACGATTAACTTGTTGTTATGCTATCATTATTATGCTATGATTTTTACCAACTAACCGTGTTTTAATTGTCTGTGGAATCCAATAATCAGAAAAAAGGATTTAGAAAAAGATTTCGTGAAAAGTGTTTTATGGGGACGAAAAAATTCATAAATAGGCGTTTGGCTAACTGTGAGCACATCATCTTAGCCCCACGAAATATCAATTTAGCCTTAACGAATCAATTTTTCAAAGACGAAGTATGCTTCAGTTATCTGCTCAGAATATCTTGGTTTGAATAATGAGAGATTGAATGCAGGAACCTTGAAAGCAACACAAATTTTAAAGCTGATTAATGATGCATATTTTGTCTCTCACTGGAGCTACCATGTGGAATTTCTTTGTCGGAGTTGTGAACGGCTTCCCGGTTATAAGGTTAGCAAATATCTGCTGGGAACTAGTCGATGTGATGCTCTGAAGAGTAGATTATGACAGAGCGGTACGAAGGCTGATGAAAACCTCAAATGATTTCTGTTTACTGCTGGCTGATTTTGCGGGATTGCACTCAGATATATTCCAACAAGAAATCATAAAAGCGTTCTTTAGATGACAGGAACAGTCTCTAATATTGGGCATGTTGGATAAGTTGAATAGCTTAAATTACATATTATTCTAATTTGCTGTTTGTATGAAATTTAATTATTATTCATATTATTTTATTTTCTAACTAATATCTTGTAATAAAGAAGGCTACTACTCGGAAATATTCTAGTATACATTGTTCATTATTTAAATAGTAGAATGATTTAAGTAAATATCATACTTTGATTATACATATATAATGAGCAAATGCAAATAAAACTTATATATTTATTTAGCATTGATTTATTACTAATTGATAGCCTAAATAGGGTAATAGATGTGGTTTTCTTGATATAATCTTAGAAAAGTAGTATTATTGTGTATTGATTAGTAAAATGCAATACAGTACAACCTCAAAACTAAACCCTACTGGACAAGATCAATGTTCTTCTCGAATTCAGAAACCCTCAGATACAGCCTAAACAATCTCATCTAATATGCAAAAATATTTTTGGTATTAAAAATTAAAAATTCATGCATTTCCTGTGCAGTTTGTCTAAGACCAAATTTTCGAGCTAAAGCTCTCAGCTCCGAATCAATTCAGTATCGACGCAACCATATAACTTAATACTAGTTAATTTCAAGAGAATTGTTAAGCGGACGATGTCTGACTCATCATTCGCTTTTTTCTAGGATTGGCACTTTTTCTTCTCGATTTGCTGTACTCGATCTGCTAAGATAAAATGATTACACTATATTTATATATATATATATATATATATATATATATATATATATATATATGATTCGAAATCAAATAAAGATCAAATATGGATTGAAATTCAGCAGATAAAGAACACGATTTTTTATCACATTTTACTCAGATAATGAGATATGAGTTTTTTCGTTTACGCAACCATTCAGAATTTATCGTAATACACCGGAAAATATTTGCCATAACATTTATATTACAGCTACTGCCATAATTAAAAGGGATATAATTATTTGCATCAAAAGTACATCGAGTACTAATAACAATATTGGCAAATATAGACACATAAAAAAATCTAATTAACAACTAAATGGTATATCCGTAGAATTGTTGCCAAAATAGATTAGAAATCTCAACAAATGTAACATTTAATAGATACACACCAACCTCCCACGACATTATTATATATGATCTTCTAAATCTTATAAAAAAATAATTATTTACTTATAAATATGTAGCAATATTTATGGCTTTTCACATTTGAAAATTCAAATGGACTACATATTATATTAACGTTCTATTAACAGGTCGACTGAATATAAAACATTATTAATCAATGAAAATCAAACAGAAAAGTAAAGAAAAATGTTTATTAATTTTACCATTCTCTGATGAAGCTTTAATAAAAACCTCATACCTCATTCTCTGATGAAGCTTTAATAAAAACAATGAGACTTATCATACCACTACGTGCTCATATTTGTTCATTTAATCTATCTATCTATCTATCTAGCTATATATATATTGGGTGAGAGAGATAGAGTCTGTAAGTGACATATATAGTGAGTTCTATTTAAAATGAAATGGCTGAGGGCAAGCTTTTTTTACAATATTTTCTTATGACTTGTGTTCCAGATTCGGTCCAGTTCTTCAATTCAAATGGAGACCGTGAACTATGTTCCACTGACAATAGTGAGGTGTTATTTGGCATAGTTTGTGTACGAGTGTGTCGCTTCTGGATACCTTGCAGTTAAGTGCGGATGCCATTTACAGTGGTCAGCTGAGTTAGCAAAATTTTCTTAAGAATTCATTTTTCGAATTCATGTATTGAGCTACTTAGTGGTGATATGCAAGTTTAAAAAATTATGTATGTAAATATTGACGGGGTTCTGATGGCAGTCTTTTGGCTCCGGTTTTAACTAATATTTCTTTTGTAGATTTTAATGAAAACATTTTTTTAAGAAAAATGCCCCTACCTACGTTTATTATTGCTAAGTTGATGGTACATGTTTATTTTTACATGCTTATATCTACGTTCTATTGCCTGAACATCTTGCTTGTAAAATATATGTAGTGCGCTTTTGAGATAGTTATTCAAGAAAGGTGATTATTTGGTTTAATTTTGATACATCGATTTCTTACCCAGTTGTTGATATCACGTTTCATGATATTGGGGATTCATATGAAAATCTTAAACGCAGGTACTGAATATTAACTTCTGCGTCATTTGGTCAAATAATACTACTCCCTTTATATTAAACGGAATCTAAAAGACGGTATTTAATTCAAGATTGAAAATATGGTGGTTGACAATGTGCGTGGCTTAGTATGAAAAAGATTGTGCTATCGGTACTTGATTAATACTACGTTTTATAATAACCATTTGCAAACGTTCATTCAGTTAGAGCCATTTGATAAATTACCTTTTTCTTACGTTTTCTATTCAGAAATTACGAATTAGATGGTTGCCCACAAGATTCTATCCGTTATAGCAAGATACGTTTTACATTTTACTATATCTATGACAGCTCAGCCCTCTATGTGGCCAAACTCATTAGGTTGGTGACTCATGTTTTTCTCTCTCCTTCCAGCTTTCAGTATGTGGTGCGACAGTTTTATATTCAAAATCGTCTTTCCTCATGAGCTCCATGCATTTCAATTGTTTGTTTCTGATTTTAGGTCCTGAGTATGACCGTAAACTGCATCCGGCAGAAAGGCTTCAGATTTGGAGGTTGTGAGGAGCTGGGAACCACCTCTTCATTGCTGTCGTTCCCAGATTCACTCTGACCCGGCATTGTAGCACCTGTTAGGGTCCCAGGTATGGGCAAATATAAACCCCGCCAAACTGGGATCAACACATACGAAATTATAAAAATAGACTTTTATAGAAAAATATGCATTTTTGAATGAAATCGTTACTAATAATACATTTTTAATGGAAGAAAATATTACCATAACAAATTTTTAAGAAAAAAAAATATCGTAGCAATACTTCTTTCAGTACAAAATTAGAAGACATGTTCAGTTTGTAAAAAAAAAAGAATTTCATCAAAATCTGACTTAATCACTCCTCTCATTATAACCGAACATTAAAAAAAAACTTAAAACACGACCTTTTTGTCATTAAATAAAGCGAAAAGGTTTATATGCCATTAAACAAAACTCAAGCTCAAAACTCAATTCTGATTTTCAATATGACTTTTTTTTCCATTCCCATTAGAACTTCATCGTAATTCACATGTTGTTTCTACTTATTCGTCTCTAAAGAGATAATCCATAATTCACCGTCACACAACAACAATAATAAAGTCCAAGATTTGTTACGTTATTTTTAAATAGATTTCAGTCAATTAAGTGCCATACGTGATACACGCAAGAACAATCATCTCTTGAAAGAGACATAACAGACGAGCCAAATTATTATCCCTGAGTAGGTCACCATTAATTTCTGCAGTAGACTGGTTGCCAACGAAGGTTATAGAACCCAATGTGTCCTACTATTTACCCGATAGATGGAGGGAGAAGCGACGTATTCATATATTTCCCAAGGTATTTGAACATATGTGAATGCAAGGAATTCAACTGGAATTCGAACTCGGTTCACTGATTTCTCGTTCCGAGTCGATATCAACTGCAGAAAACGCATATCTACATTTGCATTTAATATTGATATTTACCCATATATCATTACTTTCTTCTACAAGTTCCATTTACTTATTTCTATGTGCATTTAGATTGTCAATATATGTTACTAAACTACAAAAATAACTTGAATTTCTTCCTCTGATGTAACCATACCGAAGCTTGCTATTTTGCACATAAGTATATGTTCTGTTTTCTTATAGTTAATTTATACTTTTTTCTCGCTTTCCTTTCCTAAATTGTCTGAGGGTTTTCTTAGATTTTCTTCAGATTTCACAATTATTTAAGTGTCATCTGCCTATATTATTTTAAGCTTAAATATGTTCAAAAAATATATATATATACAACTCACGTAAATAAATAATTTGATCAGAAGAAGCCACTTAAGTGTACTTATAAATTCAGTTACAATGCTTCCAGTTCACCAAAACACAAAATAATTGGGTAGTGGATCCAAGTTCAAAAGATCTATATCGTGATTGTTTCAGCTTTTATCATCACTTCATGATGAAGTGAGGTATATTCAATATATAGATGAAGACAATAACAAAAAAAGACATGCTAAAGTTGAATTTAAAAGCAGGGTGAATAATTTCTAATGCTGATTTTATATAACAAAATTATATATTACCAATGGATAGAATGAATTAGATTATTGCTAATAATCTGATATCGATTAACCAACGTTTTCCACTAAGATCTCGATACAAAGCACGGCGCAAAACAAAGACTACATTGCAAAAGATATCGTTTTGCGAATCTGCTAACACTTCCCCTTTCACCCTAGAATAGTCATTTAGAAATGATAGTGACAGTTTGAATGAAAATGTGAAGTAGAGGCTCTCAAATATAACGATCCTTACATTAATACAGAAGTATATTTTGGAATCTCTATTTCTAACCAGTCAATATTTTCATCCATTTATAAATATTCGGTTTCCTCATAAGTATTATTTAAAATATTACATTTCGTATTATTTTTAGCCTTATTTTTTTTAATTTATCAAAATGATAGATAATTGTAGTTTTGTTTTTTTCACATTATTTTATCTTTTTTCCTCATGAATAAAGACGCTCTGAGGGAACATATAAATATTACTTTCATCTACCGCCTACGAAGCACCCCTTGCCAATATATAATCAAATGATTATATACAGTATTTCTCTCTACCTAGTTTGAAAGTACTAGATTATTATTATCTTTTTCTTTAGGCAGAACATACACGCTGAACTGTGGCTATCGATGCGCAAAATATTATTGGCGATCTTAGATCAAAAACCATTGGCAATTCTTGTGTTCTTTTTTGTGCAAAAATGCTTTGGAAAAATTAACCTATTTTTCCCCCACAGCTGTTAGGTAAACAGCAGGACAGCCTTGACTCTCAAGACTCGAACTGTCTGGGAGATGGTCAAATTTGAGTTCAGAAAAAGTCATGTTTCAACTTCTTCAGTACTGAAAACAAACATTTATCGACCTGCTACAATTTAGTAGTTATATGTATATGATTGCAACCTTCCAAATATTGTGAGCCAATCGGTATATTATTGAAATATTATTTTTCTCGAGCTGCTTTAATTAAAAAACAACATAATCCATTCTTGACGGAGTTCGATCCACAACCCTCATTTCGTATTTTGTTAGATCTATTTGTTACTATAGGGATTGCTATACTTTCTAATATATGTATGTCGCGGTTACAACAGACAATTTCCATGCTTAAGTCTGATGTAGATTTATATGAAGACAAAATAAATACATAAATAAATAAGCAATCATGGAAACAGTTTTTTTTTCTTATATATTCTTGTTAGCCAGAATTTTTTATACCAATTGAAATAAGATAATTTTTCTGTTACAGCTTTCGCGTTTGCTACGCCAACTAAATAAGCTGATTACGTTCAGAGAATAGAAAGCTGTATGATTTGGTGTCGTTGATACAAAATAAGATAATGACTCAACATATCTCGAAAATTTTATAGTGAAATCTCTTTACCAGTTGTAAAATTAACTCAGTTTCATAAAAGTCATTATTCAATTTATTTTATTCTTTCGCACCAGACATAATGATAGATTAGTAAGACTCAAAAAGATTGAAAGTGAAAGAAAATGAAAAGTCTTTAGAAGGAACCGGAAACCTATTGCGAAGCAAATAAAAAAAATGATAAAACTATCTTTGTTCAAAAGACGGAAAGTTCTCTTAACTAGTCGTTAGACGACCTGCTTTACACTACATAGTTTTGTATTCGGTATCAGCGCATGCTTTTAACATGTGATGTAAACATGTTCTTACATGCTAATTAATACCAGATATCAAGTTTTATATCGAAGTGAAATCATACCTCTTTGCAAATAGCAAAGACTTGTTCTGCTCGCAAAAAGTAAAAACAGAAATGCTAATCCCACTCGATATTTGTATTATAAAGTTAAATGGAATTTTATATGACCCATTTCTACCTTTAGTAAAATTGAGAAAATGCGACTGAATCCGACAAACGAAACATAATAATTTACTTAATCCGAGAATTCGTCGGCCAGTGGGTGTATGGCTTTAATGTTTTCCCAACTATGTTCTGATTATAGATGTCCCGTTTTCATCCCGGATAGTTGCTTGCATATCACATTTTCTTTAAAATATTTAGGATTCTTGCACATCTTAGATGAAGATAGGTTAGTCACGTGTCTATCCATTATGGGGTCAAATACTGTCAGAAGTTAATGTACACATGATGACAGAAAATATTCCTGACACGCCAACCCAATAATTTCATTGTTTTTTTGAAAGAAATTAATTTCTGATTCCATATTTGTATCAAATTATGTGAGACCCACTCGACACAGGAAAAGATTACTGACAATTCAGAAAAGAAATTAATTTAACAAAGATTTAGAATGAAGCAAAATGTTAGATTCAAGTATGAAATAACAAAACCAAAACAGTACAGGATTTGTTTTGATATATCCCGCATTGTCACTATTGATCGTGATTTTTGTTTGTGTGGGCGTTTTCATATCTTACTTAAACATTTCCGCCAATATATTTTACTTGTTTTCCGAGAATTGATTTTTCTCTCTAATTTGTAAAGACAGACAAAATAAAATCTTACTTTCCATGGTATAAAAAAGAAGAATAGGGAAGTTACAATAAACAAAAAGCAAAAACATAATGAATTAACAGAAGCGAAATTTGTTTAAAAATGTAACCAATAAAATTTAGCTATGCTAGATTAATCAATATATTTTCCATTTATCATTCCAAAAAAATATCTCTAATCAGGCATGAACGTTCATATATTATATTATCTATTCTTTGGATACACATTTTCGTAACAAAAGATTATCGTAAATAATCATGCTGGTAGAAATAAGTATATAATACTGTTTGATTATAAACAGAATATCTATTTAAATACGAGTATTTATCAAAATTGTTTCGCGCATGATCTTTGCTTTAGATTTTCTCAACTGCGCAATGCAATACGGTCACTTGGGCATTGTCTTTGTGAAAAAGAATAACATGAAATTCATTTCACCCAAAAGTCGGGGACAGAATGCATGGTATTCGCGCCGTATGCTCCAAAATTAACATTTAATAGTGCTTGGGTGTCAGTCTGAGAACACTGCAGAGGATTCAGAAAGAGTACTATCAGTCTAGTGCTGATTTTACATCTACGGCAGCCAGGAAATCTCACTGCCATTGTTCTGATTAAAACAAAATTGTTGGTGATAGCCCCGGACACAACATGGAAGACTATAGCAAATGCCCTGAGGAGGTATTGTTTGGTTAAGAGGGTGGCTGTTGGAAGACACTAGGTCCAGCATCAGGATTCTGCATCATGCAGCAAAAGCAGGAGAAACATTGACTGGACATTGTGGGAGCATTCACCTACGTAAGAAAAAGGAAACCGTCCAGAAGATTTGCAATAGATTCCAACGCCTTGTGGAAGTCTTGCCTGAAGTTACTGCCAATTTAATTGAACAAATTTACTGATTAGTTCTTGAAGATATTTATGTGTAATTTTCGTAAGTATATCTGTTAAGGTTAGATGTCAGTTTTTTTTGTGTAATTTGTACGACAATTTATCCATCACACACTCACATGCAAAAAGTCATATATATATATATGTTACTAGTGGTTCTTGGCATAAACCATTTTTCATTGATATTGATTTTAGCGTTGCCTCTCAGATTCAGTCACGCTCCCTGAACTATAATGTAGCTTTTATGCGCCATTACTATAAATATTTTCTTGCTAATGTTTCTGATGTGTTTTCCCCACTGATACTTCTACTGTACTAATTTAAACTTAATAATAAGTTAGCAAGCAGTTCTACTGTAGAATTTGCAAAGTGTAACCGTATGTTCTAAACTAATAGTTACATTTATAGTATTTCTGGCTTGTGGAAAACATCGCAGGCTTCTTGTTTCCTTCAAAACTACCAACTTCAAACATTCTCATACATCATTAATCATCATCTGTATGCAAAAACCCAGTAATTTATCTTCTTCTTTGAATAAGGCTTTCTCAATATCATCCACTGTCTGATAACTCTTATGGCTTAATGGTAGTTCTATTTTAGTAATAAAAGGAATATCAAACGGAGACCTGACTGAACACCTTGTGATCATTTTTTAGAGTTGGTTAAAGGAACATGTCTACTATAGCAAAGGAAGTCTTTGAATGAACATTAAAGACTAATGCAAAAAATTATGTATTTCATCCTGCAAGAAATCCTGGTTAAATGAATTGACGAAATTCCATTGAGAATAGAGTGGCTGGTAACGAAATTTCTTTGTTTTTATAGAATTTTAAATAAAACCGCATGCTAATGGCATTATAATTATGTAAAATAATTACTTTTCATTTATCATATATATATATATATATATATATATATTAATGAATACTTTGGCAGCAATCTTTTAAACTTGTTTATTTAAAAAAGACTGACATGGAAGATTTTATTAATATTTAATTTAAATTAACATTGTAACATGTTTCCTTTTTGATGGCTATAAGGAGTTTAAAATGTTCCATTATTCTTGATATTCGAAGCGTTTTAGTTACTTCACTTGCTATGTTATCCGGTGTTTTTATTGTGCCCTCATAAAATGCGAAAATTATTGAACATTTTTACACACGTTATCAACAGAAAAAATGAAATATTATGTATACTAGGAAAGTTGAATGAAAATTCAATAGAATCTTACTTGCTGGTTGTTTTTAATGAAACATATATATATACTACCGGCCAAAATTATACAGCCACCCCATTTTTTGAAAAAATATATTTCGTTCTATTTTTAGTATTTATTACCAAGACGATAATTCTAAATGAAAGTAGAATGTTGTTATTACTTTGTAATATTTTAAAAGGTAGCCAGGAAGCCATTGCTTCAGCCAGCCAATAATTAGAAAAGATTAGCATGGGGAAGAGAGCACAAAAACTGGACACCCGGAGAGTTCATTTGTATAAACAAAAGAAAAATTCTATTTTCATTTAGAATTTTCTACTTGACAATAAATACTAAAAATAGTATGAAATACATCATTTCTTTTATTAAAATACTGATGAGGTTCCCTAATAATTATGGCCGGTATCCTGTATATATATATATATATATATATATATATATATATATATATATATACATTTTTCAAAGTAGCAGAATCATAAAACGAAAATTGAAAATATTTATCCTCGTGTGAAACGAAGCAAAATTTTTAAAATATTCAAAATCACGACCACTGTAGAAATTCGATTTATAATATTTGATATATGAGATTGAGTTTAATTGTTTTTATTTGATCGGTAGTCAAGAGAAAAAAAATACAGGCAATTGAGTCAAAGTTTTTCTGAAGTTTTTAGGCAATTCATTGTCTTTCTCAATCTTATATAAATATTTACAGAATAAAAGGTTGTTTGTAAATATATTTCCTCTTTGTTTATCATGATATTGTTTGGTTTTAATGATACTCAATCTATTCGTCTGCACATAGAAGAGTTTTTTCCTATATTTTTTGTTCAGCACGATATGTGCATGTCGTATAGATGATAAACTTTATCAGTCGGTATTTTTTTATAGTCACGTGTCTGTGCCCGTTTTTATCTTTTATCGTGGATAGATAGAACGGTGAATCTTTTTAGCTCCATCGCCATATTCTAATAAGATTTTCACTTTTTCTCCAGCAAAAACAAACGAATGTACTTTCCACCTAAAATTTGGAAACGGAATTATATTCCGTACATCAAAAATCAAATTACATAGCTTCAAACGTCTACAATGATATTTACCTATAATATGTTTGCGTGCATTTTTATACAATTAGAATGTCCTCGAATTGCACATGTATGAAGAAAAAATGAATAAATAGATAAATACATAATTTTTTTTTTACATTTCATTTTTTTAATTATGAGACTCAATATACATTGTCTGAATATTTATCTTCTGATTAGAATTTGCTTATGAGAAAACTCGTATTTATTTTTCTGGTCTTTGTTTTCTACAAAGAGTCTCGTGAAAATTAGCTTTGGATATGATTTGAGTTAAACCTCAAAGCAAGGTTACACTCCAAGAATCATGATTTGAAGAAAAAAATATGAATAAACATACAAAGTACCAAAAATTTGTACATACACCAATGGCTTACAATCCGTACACAAAGGGAATTATAGGTAAACGTCTTTTTTCTCAGTCTGCGCCAAGATTAACAATTGGGAGAACTGAAAGATATAAATGAATTTTGATTTCACTTTTTATATACCCTGAACGTAAATTTCTTTCATCAGATTATATATATGTGTGTGAGAGAAAGTGCTTTTTTACAAGAAGCTCACAAACAGAACAATATGTCTGCGTACGCGTGTATGTGTATGTGTGTTTTCTATATTCTTTTGTTGAGAAATTGTTATTGTCCCACATCGCTTCAAAGATTTGCAGATATAAACAGCTACGACTTAGAAATCAATATTGCATTGTTGATAACGCACACAAGAGTGCGCACACTCTCATTCACACACACATAAATGTATAAATCTTGATTATATATATATATATATAAAGAATAGTGTTTCTTTCGATACGGAATATTAATCCATCCATACATACCCTGTACTTACACACACACCGACACACACACACACACACACAGACATATATATATGTATATATATATATATAGTCATCTGCAGACAGATCTGTTTTGCTGTATCACAGCTCATCAGTATGTTTAGATATCCGATTGCTTTTTTACCCAGGATTGAAACCCGACCGAATTGGCGTCAGTCGGCCATTCTGCCTCTGAGTTATTAGTTATGAGCACTCGGTAGAAGGAGGCAGACGTTTAAGGTGTGATATACATGTATTCGTATGTCAGTAGATAGATAGATAGATAGATAGATAGATAGATAGATAGATAGATAGATAGATAGTGACACGCAAAGGTATTGTATACATGTTATTTTCTGTTATAACTCTAGTTTATATTCGCCATTTTGCCTGATATTTGTTAAATAATACCTCGAAAAACTTGTTTTAGTTGTATGTGGAGAGAAAAGTAAAAACTCATGTTTGAATGCATTATTTTATTAATGTTCAAAATTATCTCATGCAAACGTATTAGATACATCAATTTCATATTTTGTTGCGTAGCCTGTGTTTTGTTGCACTGCTTCCAGTCGCTTTCTATAGTTGGCCACAACTTGTCCACACTCATCCACCGTTACTTTACCCCATTTTTCCTGGCATAATCCCTCTAATTGCTTGATATTTTGTGGATTCTGCGTCTGAATTTTAACTTTCAAAGTATTCCACAAATTTTCAAATGGATTCAAGTTAAGAGCCTGACTTGGCCAATTGAGAGTATTAATACAATGTTCTTTCAAACTATTCCTTTGTAAGTTTAGCAGCATGATTGGGATCAGTGTGGTGTTGAAGCATGAAATTCCAACCATGTCCTAAAGAAGCTGCAGATTTCTGAAGGTTCTTTTCTAGAACCTTCCTATACATGCTACCATTCATTCTACCATGGATAACTTTTAACTCACCAGTGCACTTAGATGAAAACCATCCCCATATCATAATAGAACCATCCCCAAACTTAACTCTGGGGATGGTATTGTGCTTGTAGGCAGTGCCATTTTTTCCACAAACACTTGTGACCCTTCCGAATAGTCCAATCTTCGTTTCATCCAACCAGATTAACTTTTCCCAAAACTGCATACTTTTCTTTTCATAAGTTTCTACAAAGTTTAATCGGTCTTTGACATGTTTAGTTTTCAGTAAAGGCATATTTCTTGGTGATCTTGAATTAAGGATTGTATGATCAGAGCTCTGCTAATGGTATCCTTACTTACATTAATTCCAGCACCTTCAAGATCAATTTTAATTTCAGAACGAGTAATGGAGGGGTTATTTTGCACATTTCTACTGATCCACCTTGGAGACCTCTCATTTATTTTTCTCGGTCTTCCATTTCTTGGAAGATTTGCTGTAACGTCGCCATACTTTTTATACTTTCTGATGATATTTCTACTGTAATTACTGCTAGATTCATTTATTTGCTAATTTTTCGGGAACTGTTGTGAGGCGTTACCCACTTAACTATGGACTCTTCCTACCTGTATATCTACTGAGAGTTAATCACTCTCGTGGCTACAGTTCAGCTCAGCACAGTGAGTCATTGTATCAGTCACTAGTAAACCAAGCTTATGTTTGCTCTGTTCTTTTGTATCTTTTTGACTTAATGTATGTTGTTAAGCATACCACCGTGTTTCGAGTTATCATTTAGTGGTACCATGACCGGTCTGCATCAACTGGCGACTAGGATTTCGAACATCAACTGGTGAACGAGGATTTTGAACATAAAGGAATACCCTATGCAATAAACCCAGTTAACTCCACCAGGAAATACGACTTCATGAAAAGGATACCCCTCTTCATCAACTGGCGAACGGGGAAATTAAAACCAGTTTCATATCTTCAGCAACGAGCGAAGATACGTTCTAGTGTACTAACAACGACTGACCAAGTGATAGCACCCATAACATTAAATTTGTTAACAAACTTCTAAGTACCAAAAAATACCCCATCTAAACCAACCTGCAACTGTTTATGAAAAGAGAAAAAGAATAAAAAACTTCGAATGAATTCAAGTCAAAACGCCACATCAGGAAATAATTTACAAATCCCTTCTAAAAGTTTTGGCGACGTAAAAACGTACGTGTGGGAAACTCCAATAATTATGTGTCGCAAGAAAATGCTTCTACAAGTTCGGAACAACGGTATTACAGATAAAAAATCTGTAAGTAGATTTTTTTTGATGGCATCGCTTCTTTCGCGTACGTCTTAAAAGCTGTAACTACAGTTAGGGTTTTTCTTTTCTTCTCATTTTTTCACGTAAAAATTAGTCGTTTTAATCTGAAATAAAAAATAGAAGATTTTCAGTAATTAATAATCAAATTGATGAAATTACGAGATTATCAGCAAAAAATGAGAAAACGACAGCAGAAAACCGAAAAGCGGTTACTTCTACAACAACAACATCAGCAACAACTGTTTATGGAACTTCATAAACAGCCAAAATATTTTCTAAGATCAAGATCTTAAAAAAACGACAAACGTCAAGCTGAAATAAAAGAGTTACTTTATAAATCATTAAATGGTAAATAAACATCTGAAAACCATATTTTTTCCCATGGAAATATCTGGAGTACCATGGAAACTTTCGAATATGTACCCGAAGATGAAAAAACAATCGATGCTTTCTACAGACGGTACGAAGATTTATTCAACGCTGAATCCAAGGAAAAGTCAAATTCAAAAAATGTTTGGCTATAACTAAGAAAATTGGGTACCGCAGAACACAATAGGTTCGTTGACTTTATCCCCAAAAGAAGGATAACGGACTGAGATTACTCAGAAATAGTTAATCTAATGTCGGAACTATTTGGGCCTAACTCGTTCGTCTTCCATAAAAGATTGAAGTGCCTAAATCTATTCAAGGAGGATTAGCAGAACTATCTGACATTTGCAGCTACAGGAAATAAACAATGTAATGACTTCAAATTAGCAGATTTATCTGCTGACGGCTTCAAATGTCTTATTTTGCCTAGGGTTTAGTTTCAGCTGGAGAGATTGAAATCAGACGCCGTGTGCTGACAAAATTAGAGAATAACACTAAAAAATTGCAGAGGAATGTCAGAGGGTCGTATCCGTATAATGTGACTCTAGTAATATCGAGAAGTCGGGAGTTGCTCATATAATAAAAATTAAGAGCTGACCAAAACAATACTCCCCGGAAAAAAGAAAAGTAAATCTATGCGACCAAAATATTTCGTCAAGCATACTACGAATAGACAAGAAAATTCACTACCAGGTCCGTGTTATAACTGCGTAAACTCACACTGGATGAGGTTTGCCCGTCTAAAAATAAGAAAATCTGTCAAACTTGTGGAAAACCGGTCATGTAACATCGTGATGCTGGTATGTTAAAAAAAAAAGATCAAAAATAAAACTAGGCAGACTCAGTCAAGCGATAAAGAAGATGGAATTTTGCGTAAAAACGTAATTGTGCAAATATTTAACAAAACGATAAAATTCCAGCTCGACTCTGGGTCTGATCTTACTATTATTAATTTGCCTACCTAGAGGCGACTGAAAAAGCCAAATTTACTGAGAACAAAGAAAATTGCACGCTTTGTAACAGGCGACAAAATTAATATTTTCGGTGAAGTATTTTTAGCTGTAACATTAAATGGAATAACGAAAATATTAAAAGCTTATGTTATGTAAAATACAGAAAACTTATTTGCAACAGATTGGATTGAGAAGTTCAATGTGTGACTGTCCAGAAGTATGCTTTGTGGTAATATAGAAAGTACAACCTAATACAGCAAGGAACTGAAACAGGAACTCAAGCAAAAATTCCTTGATGTATTTTCAGGCGGTGTAGGAAAACGTACCAAGATAAATGCACGATTCCAGTTAAAAGACAACTCTAAGCCCGTGTTTAGAGAGAAAAGAACATTCCGTTTGCGGCTGTGAACCAAATCAATGAAGAGTAAGACAGAGTGGAAAATGCAGGTATCCTGTATGAAATAGATTTCAGTGAATGGGCTGCACCAACAGTATGTGTAAAGAAAAAATCAAACCAAATCAGAATATGTGTTGATAGCTCAACGGGATTAAACGCCGCACTAAATGACCACCACTATCCTCTCCCTAGCCCCGGAAAGATGTTTAATAAATGAAACGGTGTCAATTATTTTTCTAAAATTGAATTATCGGATGTATATTTACAAATCCAGTTAGAGGAGAACTGTTGCAAACTTCTTTGTATAAATTCAATAGACTGGTTTTGGAGTCAAGGTCGCGCTTGCTATTCTTCAGCAGGTTATTGATAACATGCTGGGCAACCTTGATATCACAACAGCCTACCTTAATGATATCCTTATTACTAGTAAATCAAGGAAAGACCATCGGGAGCACATACAAAGCGTAATTGACAAAATTCAAGAATACGCCTTCAAAGTCAAGGAGGCTAAATGCGATTTTTATTTGACGTAAATAAAATATTTGCGACATAAAAACGGTCGAGGACCGCATTCAGACAGGGTTACGGCGATGAAGGTCATGCCGGCCCTGGATAATGTGCAGCACTACAAAGCTTCTTAGGCTTATCAAATATTTACCAGGTGTTCATTAAAAGCATGCACAACTTGCGAGCTCTTTTGAACGAACTATTAGGTTGTCCCAAATGTTCGTAAACATTTGCAAAACATTGAAACTTTACTCGCAAAAACAACAAAAATTATCACTAAAAAAAAAGAACATCATTTTCCAAGACTTTCTGGCATAGATCTGCAACCTTTCAGATCTGGTCAAAGTACCATTCATCCGTCTTCGAATCAATGAATTCTGGACACGCTTCCTCGACTTCATCAAACGAATCAAATCGGCGGCCCTTCAGAATGTGTTGCATTGAGCGAAAACGACCGTAATCTGACGGAGCACAGTCAGCACTGTAGGGTGGATGTGGCAGAACCCCAACGCTGTCCAGCTCTTCAAATTTGTCTTTGGTCTTCCTGGTGGTATGTGGCTTGGCATTGTCTTGCTGCAAAAAGCGCGCTTTCGGTTGATCAGAGCCGTGTACTTTTGGTTCAACTTTTCGTAGACACGCTCAAGTTGCTGACAGTAAAGTTCGCCATTGATGACACGACCATTCGGAACCAACTCAAAATGAACGATTCCTTCAAAGTTCCACCAAACGCACAACATGTCTTTCTTGCCAAATCTATCTTGTTTTGGAACCGACGGTGTTTCTTGCCCTTTCTGAACTCATCACTTGTCTCGATTGTCTCGATAGACCCATTTCTCGTTGGATGTCACAATGATCTTCCAAAAACTTTCGTCCAGTGGACTGTTGAGCAATTGACGGCAAATTTCAACTCGTCTGTTGGCTTGTGCTTCGTTGAGTTCGTGCGGAGCTTGGTGCAGCTTTTTGTGAAAAAAATCAAGTTGCTTCAAATGTCGCTGAATTGTCGATTTGCCAATTCCAAGCTCATCAGCCAATCATCGAGTGCTCGATGAAGGCGCAATATCCAACCCGGTTTGCAAGTCTCCATCATACAACTTTAACGAACGTCCTGAACGGAGCATATCTTCAAGACTCATGTCGCCAGAATCGAAACGCTTGTACCACTTTGATAGAGCCGCATATGCAATTGTTCCTTCACCTTGGGCAGCACAAATCTCTTCTGCAGCTTTTCTGGTTAAAAGACCTCGCTGCCAGAAGTAACGAATGAATCTCGCAGCTCAGTTTTAGAAATTGCCATCTGGAATACAAAATGAAGGATACTATAACAATGTAAACGCAAAATTGCATAAGAATGCAATTTTTCGCAAGTGCTGACGAACTTTCGGGACAACCTAATATTAAAGAAAGTCAAAACCTGTGAATGGACACTGGAATGCCAATTTGCCTTCAAGAGAATTTGACCATTTCCCACTCATTATGACCCAAAGTTGGACATTATAATAGAAAGCGATGACAGTTTTTAATGCATCGTCGCCTGCATTTTACACAATCTTCTTGATGGAAAGAGGAAACCCATAGCGCATGCATCTTGAACTTTGTAACAGCGGAAAAGCAATATTCTCAGATCGAAAAGGAGATGTTAAGCGTAATCTTCGCTGTTACCAAGTTTCACAGAGATTTTAAGTTACATACTGACCACAATCCGCTGCTGACTATATACGTATCTAAAAAGGGCCTATCTGTGTACACTGCGAACAGACTTATACGGTGTGGTGTAATACCCCTGAACTATAATTTTAAGATTGAGTACCTTTCCTCCAAGAACATCTGCAACGCTGGCCGTTTTTCTAAATTCGTTCCAAAAAATAAGGAAATATTAGAAGACTCGATAAATCGCAACCTTAAGAACGAACTGCGAGATAAAATGATTGCAAATACCGTGAGAGATCTTCCAATGACGCTATCAGATATCAAAGAGAGGCTCTAAAACGAGTTTATCCGTACTACCACGAACAAAATTTACAATTGAGACTTGAGTGTTCCTGGAGGTTTTTCGCTATGTGACGATGTTTTGATATATATTGAAAGAGTGGTAATACCTAAAAAGAAAACTCTGTGGGACTTACATATGGAACATCCCGGAAAAAAAACGTACAAAAAGTCTCATCCGTTGTTACGTCTAA
Source organism: Ascarosepion bandense (assembly GCA_037127315.1). NCBI lineage: Eukaryota > Metazoa > Mollusca > Cephalopoda > Sepiida > Sepiidae > Ascarosepion > Ascarosepion bandense. The sequence continues at coordinate 968,840 of JBBBDQ010000250.1, forward strand.
AGGCCAAACATGGACAGAGATATAGCTGACAAGATTGAGGCATACAAACGGTGTGCGTTCGTAGCTAAAGCTTCAAATGTTACAGGTAAAAAAACATTAGAAAACCACCATATCACCCGCGATCCAACGGACAGCCGGAGCGATTCATGGACACCTTAAAACGAGCACCTAAAAAGCGAAGAGCACACAGACTGATAAGGCGCTACAACAGTTTCTGCTGTGTATAGAATTCCACCAACCCCAGTAAGCCAACGGGAGTTTCACTAGCAGAAACGATGTTTCAAGAAGGATAAGATCAGTATTTGATAAGCTCATTCTGAAGCAGGCAAAATTAAAAAAACGGTTACCCTACCCAGAAAATATTACGGTATGAATGTATTGTTCAAAGTCTATAAGAACAACATGACGTTTTAGGAAGTAGGCACGTAAAGCAAATAGTGGGCCATCTCGTATATATAATTCAAGGCCCCAAGAATACCCACAAGTGCCATCAGAACCAATTGAGGAAAAGTTGGACAACCGACATTAATGAATCACCACCGACTAATGAATAGCCGATAGACACCATCTTCGAGAATTTCGATCTCGAGTCACACCAAGCTTCACCCGAAATAAGCGATATGAAAGAAAAATAAAATTTTCGGAGTATTTGATCGTTGATCCAGAACGAAGAAATATTAAACAACTTTTCGGGGAAAATCTCATGTCTTCAGTTCAGTTCGGCACAGTCTTCCTGACTGTCAGTCAAATGTATTGTAATATATATATATATATATATATATATATATATATATATATATATATATATATATATATATATATAATAACTAATCTAAAAAGCGAACGAACCTACCTAGGTTTAACCAAACAGGATATTCAGGGAATATTGGCTAATCTTCCCTGAAGATCGGGTTAGCTAAAACGTTGGTAGATTGGTAGATTCGTTCACTCTTTAGGTTAAATATTTTTTGGCTCAACTTGTGTATTGAGCGCTTTTTTGTTTTAGGTTAATCGTCTCGGGTTTTTTTTTATTTGGGCTACATAATTTGACTGATGTTCAACTGCTTGGTTCTTTCTTTTTTATTACCATTTTTTATATACTCGGAGGGTTTTTCGAAACGAATATAGCGATGAGCTTAAATCTATAAGTATATATATATATAGTGAAACACATAAGTATTGGATACACGTTATTTTCTGCTATATCTCTAGTTTATGTCCCCCATTTTGTCTGATATTTGGTAAGTTATATTTCGTAAAGTTGTTTTAGTTGTAAGTGGAAAGAAAATTTAAAATTCATGGTTGAACTTATATATTTTATCAAAGTTCAAAATTACTCTATGCAAAAATATTGGTTACATGACAATTTTTAAAAGTTTCAATCTAAACATTGTATTTTAAAAGATTTCAAATATTCAAATTTTTGACATTATTTAAATGTTATCTCTGACCAATCAGAGAAACATACAATTGCTTACAAGATAGTGCTACTAATCATCTGACTCTTTGTAATGCATTCAGGAAAACAAGGATTAAAATGGCAAAAACTAAAGAATTATCCAGATATGCGAGATAAAATCATCGATCGTCACAAAGGAGGAAAAGGGTATTGATGTGGACGGTTGATGAGACCACCAAATGATAACTCGAAACCCGGTGTTATGGTTAAGAACATATATTAAGTCAAAAATAGATACAAGAAAACAGAGTTACCATAAGCTTCGATTACTAATGACTAACAAACAGACTGTTGAGCTGAACTGAAGCCACAAGAGTTATTAACTCTCAGTAAATATACAGATAGTATAGTTAAGTCCATAGTTAAGTGGGTAACGCCCCACAACACCCCATTTGCAAGAGCTTATCCCCCAAAAAGCTGTTTATTATTTCTTGCGTTTTGGATCGACGATCAAAGATTTCACAAATTTTCCTTTTTTTTTTTTTCACGATCGCCTTATTTCCGGTAAAGCTTGGGGTACCTTGAGATCGAAACTCTAGAAGATGGTGTCTATCGGCTCTTTAGTACTCGGTAAGTGATTCATTAATGTCGGTTGCGCGACATTTCCTCAACCAGTTCTGATAGGGCTTGTGTGTATTCTTCCACTATTTGCTTTTCCGTGCCTACTTCCCAAAGTGTCACCTTGTTCTTATAGATTTGAACAATAATTTCTCATCGCAGGAATAACTTTTTCTAGGTAGGGTAATCGTTGTTTTTTTAATTTTGCCTGCTTTGGAATGAGCTTATCAAATACCGATCTTATCCTGCTTGCGAACATTGTTTCCGGAGGTGAATGTCCCGTTGGCGTATTGGAGTTTGGTGTAATTCTATACACTTGCAGATACTGTTGTAGTGCCTTATCGGTCGGTTTACCCTGCGATTTTTAATGCTCGTTTTAAGATGTTCACGAATCGCTCCGCCTGTCCGCTGAACCTCGGGTTATATGGCGAGGTCGGAATGTGTTTCGCCTGGAACGTATCACAGATCTGTTTAAATTCACCAAATGTGAACTGCGTTCCGTTATCCATCACCACGCAATTCACTATGTAAAAACGCGCGAATAGTTCATGAAGGAAAACTATCATGCACCCCGAACTGTGCAGTTCTTGTCACAGACACTGGCACGAGGAACATCGTATTTATGGTTAGGATGCTATCCGAAAGGGCAATGCAAATGGGAAAGGACGTTTACCTATGTTTAATCGTGCGAAGGCATTCGACAAAATACGCCATAAAAAATTTATAGAAATGATCATCAACCTTGGCAAATTTGCTTACGGTGAGGTAACGAATTCAGCAGATATGCAAACATAGAAAGGGCGTAAGACAAGAATGTGTCTTTTCACCGGATCTATGCAACTTGTACAGCGAGACTTTCCTGAGGACAGTAGATGTTAGGATTCATCAAATGAGTTTTCTATTTGAACAACCTAAGATACACTAATGTTAGAGTGTCTTATAGCAGACACGTAAAAGAAACAATAAAACATCATACAGATGGTAGCTGAACAGAGTGAGAAGAAAGGACTACAAATAAACAACAAGAAAACCGAATGCATGGTCATCAGCAAAGAGAACAGCCTAAAATGCCTAATACAGGTGGGGGATACTAAAATTAAGCAAACACTCCACCCACGTCTATTGAACAGGTAAAGAGTCTTCTCCCTTGTTCCCTGTTTAGGATGTGGTTTCCGGCTTTCTCTTTTCTAATCTTTTCATCCCTTTATTTATTTATTTATTTTTTCAAGTGGAGTAGATAGACAAATCTATCGCCCGGTTCACACTCCACGCACGTCTATTGAACAGGTGAAGAGGCTCATCCCTTGTTCCCTGTTTAGGATGTGGTTTCCGGCTTTCTCTTTTCCAGTCTTTTCACTCCTTTATTTATTTATTTTTTTTCAATTAGAGTAGATAGACTAATCTATCGCCCGGCTCACACTCCACCCACGTCTATTGAACAGGTGAAGAGGCTCATCCCTTGTTCCCTGTTTAGGATGTGGTTCGCGGCTTTTTCTTTTCCCATCTTTTCACTCTTGGGTAGCCCCCTGCGTTTCAGTGGCGTTACCGCCTTGCTCGGGGTGATACGATTAAAAAAATGTACAAAAATCTAAATACTTGAGAAATATTCTAACAGAGATTCGAAGGTGAATTGTCATGGATTGCTGTGATATCAGTTCTCCAATATGGCAGTGAAAGCGGGGAGGCTCATCAAAGATGAAGGAAAAAATTAAAGCATCTAAATGTGGCTCTACAAAAGAATGCTGAGGATATCATTGATCGAGCATATGAGCAATGATGAGGTTTTGGAAAGGAAGGAAACGAAAAGGAAATTAATACTGAACATCGGGAAGAGACAGCTAACGTTCCTGGGACATGCAATGAAAGAAGGTCTTGGTTAATCTGCTATTAACAGGTTAGATTGAAGGAAGGAGAGTTAGAGAAAACAGCATGTGACTTACTTGACGAGCCTGAGCAGATGGCAGACCGGCAACTGCGTGATGTAAGAGAAGAAGTGTCTTAAGAGCCACCAGGTATGCGAAACGTAAAAAGTCATGATTGCTTACATCCTGAAAGAACAAGGCGGAAGAATAAGAAGAAAATTGTTATATATATATATATATATATATATGTATATATATATATATATATATATATATATATAATGTTATCACTGCGTGCGGCACTATTTGAAACTGACTCAATAAAACAATACCTCATTTTTACCTTAGCTTTTTCAGCGGAATTGAGTATAGTGAACTGACTGTGAGTTGTCAATTGTTGCGCTAGCAGGATGTCACTTGTCATTGAAGTTTTGAGCATACTGACCTTTAGAACCTTGAGCATGCCACATTATTGGCTCTCATTGAAATGGTAACAAAGATCCGCTCTGCACAGTTTCAATATAAGTCACAGGTGACCTCCACGCTGGTTGAATAAACCTAAATGTGCCTCTGCAGGCATCTGCAACAGGGATTTGTAAACGTTATAGTGGGCATGAATACTCGTATATGAACGACCAACGTACCACCCATTTAATCAACCCTTTGAATTTTAATTTATGGAATGTTATCATTAGTTATATTTGTTTAGGTGATCATTTCCGCGACGATATACTGACTGTTTCTGCATTCAAATTCGATTTTTCAAAATCTTTTGTTACTCTTTTTGAAAAAATTAAAACATTTCGAAATTTGATATATAAAGAAAATATATTCAAACTATAAGGAACTAGGTTTGATTATAGAATGGACAGAAAGATAGAATAAATTATCAAGTGGAATTTCAAAATCAGGCGTAAGACATGGTTGTGTTCCTATGAAAATTACTCAAACGATGTATTATGTTGCATTTAAAAAGATAAGCCGAATATTAAGAGGCAGGATGTTATTGCTGGAAAGAAAAGAAATTCATGCTGGATTGTTATGTTATATATGTCCTCTCATATGGTAGCGAATACTGAACAATCTCATCAAATTGAAGAATAGTCTCGAAGCAACAGAAATATGGTGCTACACAGAGTAAATGTTCTGACAGAATGCGAAAGTGCGACGCTGATATTCGAAGGCGTATTGGCATAGCCAAAGTCAAGTTTCTAAAGCTAAGTAGAGTATTGACAGGACAGGAAGATTTCGTTGGAAACAAGGAAATGTCTAGTGGGCTGTTAAGTGATATCTGTAGAAATATATGGCATTGAATGCTGAACAATCTCTTCAAAGACCAATGAGATACTCCAAGCAGTAGAAATGTAGTTTTAAAGAAGGATACTCAGGATAATATAGACAATAACAAGATATTTCTAGAGGATTCCTAATAAAATGTAAAGGAAAAGGAATCTTTTACTTGTCATCAGAAAGCAACAGCTGAGAATTATGGGACACGTAATAAGGAATTTTGTTTTGAAGATTTTTATACACACGAACCCGAGAGAGTGAAAGAGATACAAGGGAATGCAGTGCTAGATGCACATGATGTTCTTGAGCAAGTAGGTAGAGGAGCAGGATATAGGAGAAGTACCAAGAGGAAAAATATAAAGAGATATAAGGGATAGAGGCAAATAGTATACATGATCGCCTAAGATCTGAAATGATACTGCACATATAAAATATACAAGGATTACGCTAAATTCATAAAAATACGTAAAATGACTTATTAACAGTATACGCTATAACTTTCGAAAAATATACAGATAACAATGTTATATATATATATATATATATATATGTGTGTGTGTGTGTGTGTGTGTGTGTGTGTGTGTGTGTGTTAGTGTATTGAAATGTTATAATTACAATGATTTGAAAACTTTATATAACTAAATTCATGAACGTAAATTCGACAAACAGTAGGTTTCTAATTTCTCAGTTTGTTGAATTTTTTATTATATATATATATATATATATATATATATATATATATATATATATAAAAGAATCGTCGCTGAAATTTAGAATAGAAAAGTAATCCTTAAATGTCAGATAAAAAAATTAAACCCACTTTATGATTTCTGGACCGAGACGTTAAAATCAATAAGGATTCAGAAATCTAACCATTCTATATTTATTAAAACATCGATATCTTACGTGGCGGAAAAATATAAAGCATATTAGAAAAGCGAAGCGTCATTAAAGAGCCTAGAAATTTCTTTAGAATGTTAAGAATAATCTGAAAAACTTTACAATGGGATTTAATTTTTTATTTTATTTTACATTTAAGGGTTACCTCTCGTGGCACAAATTGTGGGCTATCCCTTTGAATATACAGGAATAATCTCACGCAACACAAATGTTCTTCTACTGATGTATTACGTGAATATCATGTTAGTCATAATTGAAGAAATGAGCTAGCTATAAAAAGAATATTACTTGCTAAGTAACTGCCGGTAACAATTAGGATGAAACAGCCTTATGTTTTGCAATGCATAATTATGAGAAAATCTAACTTGTTCATCTGAGGAAGTATGTTACCAATGAAAACAGGATTGATGTAAAAGTAAACTTTTATTTACTGTGGCTTAGAAAATGCAAGTCCCAAGAGCCTCCTTGTATTTATGATTACTGAACCACAGTACATAACGGTTGATCCTCAAAAGGTTAAGATTGTATGTATCAAAAAATCATACTCTCTGGCGTATGTTCTATAAGCAGCATTTCCTGCAAAGAAAAAGTCTTACATATGGATGAATATGACGTAAATGAATTTGATTAGACCTAGTGTGCGTGACATAGCAGGTTAAAACTCTAAAGGTTTGAACTGGTATGACTAAATATTGTAAGGCGCCAGAAAAATTTCCACTGAAACAGCGATATAGTTGTAAGAAGCTTGTGGCGTTTGGTGAATGGGGAATAAGCTTTAAAGTAGAAAATTAATCATCACATAAATGTCCAAGTAAAAGGTTTTGAATTCTGCCAACGCTGGAAAGGGATGAATGAGCAGCTCTTGAAACAATACTCCCTTTTGGTCTGACATTCTTGTAAATATAAGGCTTGGCAGATAGAATCCCATAAATTTTGAATTGAGAAAAGGAACCTACTTTATTCCAGGTAATGTTAGCGATGGATCGTATGTATGAATTACACCTGTTTTTTGGATTTTATCTGAGTGCCATTAGAATTTCAAAGTATACACAAAGTGATTACAATGTTTCATCAACATAAAAGAAAATTCTATGTACTGACCAATTTAAGTAAATTTATAGCGGAACAAGTACCGCACATAGATGTTGTAATGAAAAGAGACTTGTTTACACTTTCACATTTTGAATGAAAATGACTTAAACAAAACAAATTGGGTTACATAATTGTAATCTGAAAGAATAACATGTTATAGCGATAATATGAGCAACAAAAATTAAGGATATAGGCTATTTAGATGCACATTTCAAGATGTCTGGTGGTGTTTAAAAGTTTTATAATACATCAATCAATAAGTCCCGTACTTAAATATAGATGGCACCACTAATCAAACATCCATATTATTTTTAGTAAATACTAATTACCAAATTGCACGGAAAAAATTGGATTCAATCGTATTAAAAATTACAGTTATTTAAGAAAACCTACTGTTACAACTTTTAAAAACAATGGAAAAATCTGATCTTTCTGTGTTGATAACGCATTAAATAATGTTCATGCAAAGCAATGGCTTGATTAGTGATTTTCGGACTCGGCTCCATCCGAAAACACGGTTAGGAAGTGGTATGCTGACTTTAAACGGAGTCAAACACCAAAAATTTTACAAACTCGTTTTGGCAGATCGTAAATTTAAATTGCGTGCAGTCCATGTCGGCACGGAAAGAAAAACTGGAGAGCCAAGTTCGAATTCCGCTTGAACTCGTTGCATTCACATACGCGCAAATACTTTTCAGAAAGGCTTTAAACCGTCGCTTCACCTTCCAGCCATCCATTAAATAACAGGACAGATTAGTTTCTATGTCCATGGTGGGCAACTCGTCTACCGTAAAAAGTAATGGCTACTGCGGGAAAATGTTCTGCCCAATTAGCCATGTCTCTTTCGAGACGTGATCACCCAAGCGTGTATCACGTATAGAACTTAACTAACTGATTAACATTTTGTAGATTATTTAAAGACGAAGCATAGTTTGGAGTTCAACAATTATTTTCTGAGAGAATATTGCATTAACACCTATTTTTACAGAACATTTTTCCCGGAAATATATCATAAAATTTATACCATAGACAGAGGAACATATGATGGCGTTCCAAGAGTATTTGCGCAGATGTAATTCAATCACATTTTTCTAATTTTTCAGGCCAGTACGTTCCAGGATGTGCGTTGTTGTGCGGTGGATATCGGATCGGAACGAGAAATCGGGGAGCCGAGTTCAAATTCTAGTTGAATTCATTGCATTCACTTACGCGCAAATACACTTGGGAAAGGTATTAATCCGTCTCTTCCTTTGAGTTATGGGTTAAATAACAGGACAGATTGGATTCTATTGCATTGGCTGGCAACCAATCTACCGCAGAAAGCAATGCCAACATACCGCGGGATAATCTTCTGCCCAGTCAGTCATGTCTCTTTCGAGACATGATTGCCCAAGCGTGTTTCACATATGGCACTTAACTGACTGATTGACGTTCCCTATTACTCCACTGTACCGGATATATCAATGACTTAGAAAAAGAGATTTGTGCGAAAATGAACGTATCACGCTAGAACGGAATTTGAACTCCTCTCACCGCTTTTCATTTTCAGCCTATTGTTATTTATGCCACGACGATTGGGTGAAATAAGAATCGATGAACATTAGCAAATGACACACACGTTGATTTCTTACTTGCCCAGCTTGGAAAAAATATAATCTCTTGACAAGCGGAAAGTCATTGTGTTCTGCTTTAAAAAAAAAACACAGTTTCCCTGTTAAGTAATGAATAATAGATTACCTACTGGTCCGTTTTATTCAGTTATGCCTATCATTTTTGCCGGCTTAGGCACGGCAAACAATGCAGTGAATATGTATCAATTACGAGAGAGGAGACACTCTGCTTTAAAAAGGCTATAAATGATGGGTTGCTACAGTTGTATTCTTTCCGTGTATTACTCATGTTTAGGTCTTGATTTTTTTCATGTGTTGTTTTTATTTTTTAACTCGTCCCTCTGATAACTTCTAATATCTTTGAAAGTATATTCCATACAGAATGCTGCAGATTTGTTCCTCGCTATCTCTGTTATGCCAATATGTAGAGCTTCTGCTACTGAACAAGGACAGCCCGAGATAAATAGAAGAATAGAAATAGTTCGTTGCAACAGCAATCATTACGCCTGATTTCTCTTTCACATAATGACCAGCATAAGGTTTCCCATGTTGGCTTATGCGTCTTTATCTAAAGAGACGAAAAAACAGAGAGAGAGAGAGCGGGGGGAGAGAGAGAAAGGGGATAGAGGCAGAAATACAAAGAAAGGAGAACAGAAAAAAATTCTGATTTAACTAGGAATTCAATTTAAAAGAATATATGGCGTCAGTCTTCTATTCATCAAGTTATTTTCTTTCATTAAACTCGGCATCGTAATTATTGATTTTTACAGTTATATGCTTTAATTTTGAGAAAACAATAACTATTGACACTCGTAAAAAGTACGTATCTATGCGGCAAATATCATAGCTATAAGGAAATATATGTTGGTGCATATGTGTATGCCAACTCATTAAAGAGGTAGTCATATTTGGTTATACATATTTCAAACATTTAACTGCTATACAGTGGTTATACTAGTCGTCTCCTTTCAAGGAAAAATTTTGTATTCATTGATCAAGAGGCTAGTGCACTTTTTGTTTGAAATCTATAATATCTTTCTTTTAAATCACTTTCTTAGCAAAACTTTATTCCTAGGTCTTCTAGCTGTTATCAGTTGATCTACTTTTGGTGGAGATTTTTCTACTTAATATGCTATTGAAGTAGTATGCAACGTTAGTTTTCTAAATTATTCTACAACTGTATCTTCGAGTATCGTGTGCAAAACATTTTAGTTGTTGCTGCTGTTGGTAGTCCTCAGGTGATGTAGTTTCTGTTACTTGATACAGTTCATTATGCGTGATTCTGTAGATCCGGTCGACAGTGTTAAAAGAATAATGGTCTTTGCCAAGACACACAGAATTTAGTCACTCAAAGTCTTCTTACACCATTGATCTTAGGAAACAGTGTTTTTCTTGTAATGGTTATCACGATAAACTACCTCCGCCAGCATGGGCACTATTCGAGACATTGAATGCTTGAAGAGCGTGGAATCATTTCTTAACTGCAGTCGTTCCCAGTTACACCCTTAACTGGTATGGTAGGAAAAGTTAAGGTCCCATCTAAACTAAAATCAACATTACTGCTTTATAGTAAAATGGGCAATAATAAATTTTTCTAGTAAAATGACAGTCAATACAAAACCAAAACATATAGCACTATATATGTATAGTAAAAATATAAACATATTTCATAATCGTCACTATATATATATATATATATATATATATATATATATAAACAAAACATAACTTAAATTTTATACAAAAATATCTGTACTTGAAATCATAAAGTCGTGTATATATTTTCTCATTAAATAACCCATAGAGGTGGATAAGCCGCTAAATAAATTGAACCAACCAACCTCTTGTGTTTTTCTAAAAAAAATGATGTTATTTTGAGTAAAAGGTATTGTATATTATCTTTGTCGGTGTGGGATTTTACCATGAAGTGTATTTTGCACTGTTCGACGCAGGTCGCTGGCGGATTTTGTTTTGATTAGCGGGTGTTAAAGCTGTTTGGTTGAGACAAAATTCACATGAAGTGTCATGTATCACGAGGTATGTTTTAAGTGACATCTGTTGTCACAGAGAGCCAGGTTTAGAGTTGAGTTTAGAGAGATTGTAAATGAGTTGCCCAGAGCATCTAGTCTGGCTGTATGCCCTGTGTGCATGTGTACACTAACCCGACCAAATCTTCAATCATTGCTTTGTTAAAAAGAACATAAGTAAAGCGAATAAAATGTAACTGGATGTTTAAAATCTTTACATGAGTTGATGTCTGTTGATTTTATCAGTTGTGAAAAAAGTATTCATTTTGATTCAATTTGAGTCCAGTTTATTTCGTTATTTATGTGTAGAAAAAAGACAATATTCGGTTCAAGCAGATTCTCGTTCAATGGATAGCAGTTTATGTATCCACGTGTATGGAAAAACTAATCTGTATGGGCTGCAGATTACTTTCGTCGACAGAGATGTTTCTTCCCCGAAAACCTGATGCAGAATTATTTTCGCCTAATCAGTATATAACCATTGAAAAAGTATAAAACATAGGTACACCGATGTATATTTATTTTATCTCGACCATGCAACAGCTTCAAACCAAACTAGATGAGGAATTAAACGATTCGGGCTTTATAACTTCTCTTTACATATAATTGTGTGAAAGTTAAATCAATAAAGATTTCGGTTCTCACGATAAATGCTGAATATACGAGAGATAGGTCATAGGAGTGATGATGAACTTTAAAGTAGACCAAGAGCTGAACAATCTATATGTTAAAAACAACAATAAAACAATTGATGCATAGGTAAGTTTCCCGCTTATGCATCGTTGGTACATAAGCGCGAAAATGAAATATAAAATTGCAGGAACACGTCAACGTGGGGTAATGCTTAGAAAGCTTGTCTCGCTAGACTATTTATAACTGAATGGTGAGTTCGATCCTGGCTGAGTGTTCCACACTTTCTTTTTGTACCGCATCTAAGCTGCGCTAAGAAAACCATTTCATCACCAGAAAATTGTTGCACTGGTAAGCAAGCTTGTCTTAATTAAGAAATGGATCAAAGAAAAATATCAAAAAAAAAATGAAATATCACAAACACAGGAGATATGCATAGTGAACTAAAATAACAAAAGACATGCTGATCACAGGATACATAAGATGCAAGGACGTAACGCTCATTTGTAGAAATAGAAAATAAGTCACCGATGAGACTAATATATCTTTGATCTCTTCCATGACAAAAGAGAATAACCTGCAATACAAAAAATGCAAATGGATCAGAAATATTAATAACCGGAGTGGAAGATAACTAAATTAAATAACAAAACTAATAATCCGGATTCTGATGAAATGATTACCCTGCTAAATGAGGCTAGTAATAGGACAAGAACAGTGCCGGTTTGTCAAATACACCTCAACAAGGAATACGGTATTTAAGCTCGGAATATTATCCGAAAGAGTAATACAAAAGCAGAAGGACATGTACTTGTGTTTCATAGACTGCGCAAATGCATTCGACAAAGTAGACTACAAATATGTGTTAAAACTTCAAAGCAACCTTCAAACATTGGAGACAGACATTAATATAATCAAAAATCAATACAAGCAGCAAACTGCTGCATGACAGGAACTGATTTGAGCAGATATACACGAATAGAACGGGTTGTGAGAAGGATATGTCTTCTAGTCAAACATAATCAAAATAGATAGCGAGGCTATTCTCAAAGAACCACCAGGATTCATCAGTATCGGTCACAGCAATACCATGTAAAGTATGACACAGAGATCCGAATGCCAACTGGCATGGCAAATGAAGTATTCCAGAAGTTGAGTAAAGTATTAAGAAACTGGACAATTTTGCTAGAAACAAAGAAGACAATACTGGATTGCTATGTGATGCCAGTTCTTCAATATGGCAGTGACTGCTGGACAATATCATCAAAGATAAAATAAAAGAAACCTTGAAGCAACTGAAATGGGATTTACAGAAGGATGCTGCGAATGTCATGGATCGAGCATGTGATGAAATTTTGGAAAAGATGGAAAGGAAAAAGAAATTAATACTGAGCATCAGGAAGAGACAGATAAAATACCTTGGACATGAAATGAGGAAAGAAGGCTTGGAGAATCTGACACTAACAGGCCAGATAGATGGAAAAAGAGAGAGAGAAAAGAAGCGGATAACATATTTGAAGGATAACCTATTTGAAAGAACTGATCAGGCGGATGATGGAACGAGGTTTGCGTGGTGTAACAGGAGCAAGCGTTCTAAGAACAAGCAGGCATAGGGAGATGTGGAAAGGCACGATCGCCTACGTCCTGAAGGACATATCACATAGAAGAAGAAACTACAAGAAAAGTAATGCATGGACATCATCACAACGTGTATTCTAAAATGCCAAGCATATATCCGAAAAATCATGCAAGTACAGAAATTTAAATACCTTCGAAGGGTTCTAACAGAGGATGGAAAATGCCACACTGAGATCCGAATGCGTGCAAGAAGGGCCAAAGACGGATTCCAAAAGCTAAGCATAGTATTAAGAGACAGGAAAATTTCGTTTGAAACAAAGAAAACAGTTTCGAACTATTACATGATATCTGTCAACATATATAGCAGCGAATGCTGGACAAAAATAAAAGGGAGACTTGAAAAACATATATGTGTTTCTACAGAAGAATGCTGAGAGTAGCATTGGACGAATATATGAACAAGAAAGCAGTTTAGGAGAGAATGGAAACAAAAAGAAAATTGTATTTTTCACCAAGAAGAAACAGCTAAAGACAAAAGAGACACGTAACGAGAAAGCTGAGCTTGTTGATTCACAAGCTGGATAGAAGAAAATACGAAATGTAGATTAGAGAGCGTATGACTGTTATTGTGTTTAACCAAAATGATCAAACATCCGGATTTAGAAGGAATATCAAGAAAAAATATATTAAGTGCTACAAGGGAGAGGAAAGTATGTAGGTTACTGATATCCTATGTCTCGAAATTAAGTCAGTCAGTTAAGTGCAATACGTGATACACGCTTGGGCGATCATGTCTCGAAAGCGATATGACTGACTGGGCAGAAGATTATCACGCAGTAGGTTGTCATGAATTCAGCTGGAATTCGAACTCGGCTCACCTATTTCTCGTTCCGAGCAGATATCCACTGTACCACAACGCACATACTCGAAATTACATGGCACATAAAAGAAGAAGAATGATTTCGAGCATCACTCAATGCCCAATACATTCGGTTTTGGGCCACTTCTAACCTACGCTTAAAAACAATTTCTTTATCTCGAAGGCGTAGAAACTTTAGCAAGCTTATCTCGCTAGAGAATTTAATACTAAGTTGTAAACTCTGTCCTTGCTTAGTGTCAGAGAAATTACCCGACTGGTGGTCGAGAGCGAGGGAAATTTATTCACCCCAAAATCATTTTACACGACCGACTATTTTCTTAATAGTCGACTCACGTAAACATAGCTTGAATCACTGACGCAAAACAAAAAAAAAAACGAAATTTTAATAAATATATAGAACATGTTAAAAAGGATTTAAATTATAAAAGAAAATCGTAACAATAAAATTTGATCTTTCCCCTTAATTTAGATTTTAATGATAAAACTTTTTTTTCTTAGTTTGAGCTTTTTTAACATCATGATATGCTGTACTTTTTGGGCAATTGAGTGGAGGTACCTACATTTGTAGTTTCTTTCTTCTGTTTGCCTATAACGATCACCTCATAGATGATAAAACAAATAACAAATCTGATTTTCTCAACGATTTTCTTTAAGAAAATTACGTACTAGTATAATTTGTCTTTCGGTGCGTAATTGAAAGAAGTATGAGTATTTTTTTCTTTCTTTCAAATGTTTGCTTTTACTTTTCGTAAGCAACGAGGAAATATAGATATTTAGTCAAGCATAATATTTTTCCAAATGATTTTCTATAAATCAGTGAGCGTCTTTAATCTGGACGACAGAGACGTTTTGGCTCCCTTCTGAAACTGTTTATTCAACGAATGTTTAAACTGACCGGGACGATAAAAGCGAGACATTAGCTTGTCAATTTAAATTTCATTTGTCAGATCATGCTTTGATGATCGCGGGATGCCACTGTTTTTTGTTTAATCACACAATTTGACGTAAATCAGGCGCCATGCATAAGACCAAACAATTCAATATCATAGTATGTCATTCTAAGTAACCTGTGAAACTTCAGTGGCATACTTCTGGGTTGTAAAATGAATAAGTTTTCCCTTTTCTATATTTGAAGGAACATTTCGAGATTTTTAATCGACCGCCGGCGAGTAGAGCAATAAACTTTAATCGCCTAATTATTTTTTAATCGACTGAGTCAATTGGCTGAGTAAACTCTCAAAGTCTGCTTAGAGTCACATACTCTTGCCTTTGTGACACATCTATGCTACGCTTAGAAAAATTCATATATAGTAGGGCCCGAAAAGCAGGACAAAGTTAGCAGTTAATATAAATAATAAGTATAAATATCACCAGAAGTTAAAACACAAGCTCCAAGCTGGAAGGTAAATGTTCAAATTTTGTCTGATTAACAAAGGTCAGAATATCTATAGAACATTAATTTTCAAGATAACTCAAAACAAATAAAATGCGTCTGTTTTTTTTTTTGTTTTTTTTTTTGGTTTTCCTTTTGTCGAATCAATGTCTATTCTTCTTATTATTTTCGATACTCTGTAATATTACAGCCGATGTATTTATGAAAATAATGTGACAAAAATTCTGATCTGCTAATTCCCGAATCCCGCAAAGTCTACATACTTTCAAAAGAAACATTCAGAATATAATTTATATTACTACCCATGCCGGAGCACTTTCAGCTGATGAAACCCTTCCCAAATATGCCCTGAATTTAGATATTTATTGGTTTTAGTGCCGTATTGCGCTACACTGCAAATATCGAACAATTTGTACAGTCATAGTTACTAGAGGATTCATTTCTCTACGGTAAAATACTTAAATAGCATGAGCACTTGCTTTTTGTAAGTAGATGCTTGAACCAGTGTGTATGTGTGATGACGAAAAACCTGTTTCAATCTTATCTTTGTTCGCTGTAAGCTCTACTTGCTAATTCTATCCAATTTTGGCATCAACATTCTCACTGGAAGGTTTTCGCTTTCTCTTTATCTACAGCATATCATTTCAAAATGACTGTAGCAAGCAGAAGCATGTGCACTGTATAAAAATGAAAAATATATTGAAACAGATACGGTTATGAATGTTCCGGAAAATGTAACAATTAATTTGAAAGTAAAAAAATGTTTTATTTTGAAATTTCTCTATCAGTTTCATACAAATTTGTCATACATTACATTGTCATACATTACAAAACAAACCTTTCTTTTAATCATCAGAGTTGAAAGATTACTTGTCTTAATCGGTTTTAAATGCAGATTAGGAAATTAAAGTTCTTTCTTCTCTCTATCATGTTGCATTTATATTTTACTGACATTTATATTTTTCAGGCTTTGTTACAAAAGTCATGTACTCATGAGTTATAAATTACAACATATGTCATTTCCAGGTCATTTATTGTACAAAATAAAAGCTGTCGTTTTCAAAATGTGGATATAATATTCTCTACTGGTTTACATAAGATGTGTGGAATTTAGCTTTTCTCTGGTGCTTAATTTAGCTTTGATACGTGTATAACATCCAACAAGTGTCAGGTTTTATTCTTTCGTATCAAATTCTTTGATATCTTTGATCGTTTGATGCTATATATTGATGAAATCGTTTCGCTTACTCACCGTACACTTCTACATGATACTCTGCGAAAATGTCTGCAGAAGAATCAAGAAAAAGGATTTGCAATGAAAACCGAGAACACATTGCGATAAAAGAGTCTAAAAGACTATTTTGAAAATAGTGAGAACTTTTGTTGCCCAAATTTTTCAGGGATCTACTCAAAGAATTCTCAAGCATTGGGTTCAATCTCATCCAGAGTTTTGGTGAAATTGTTGTAAATAAGGAAATCATTGATCTGCTGACCTATCAATAAATTCTATTTCAGGTTTGCTTCTATGGTTTTGTGGAAGTTTGCCTTGACGTATTCAAGTTTTTCTTATGTCCTCCTGGCAAGTATCTTCACATAATGTTTAACCTGCCCAAACTTTATGCGAAGAGATACGAGAAAAAAAATTGCTAGATTAACTAACGCCTTCATGTGGATGTTACAGTATTTCGGTTCACATGATTCTCCCTATGGTCAGCGCATTCCCAAAGGCGTAAAAAGCAGAAATCTTGCTTAAATCTTGACTGCTTTCCTATCAACACTCAAATCACATTTGTCAGCACATATAGACAATTTTTATTCTGAGTAAATTATGGCATTACGTAGTACCTGCATGTTCTCATTATTTTCTTTCAGGTACACCGAATGCCCTATTTAAATGGATGTTTTATTTTTTTACTGCTGTTGCATAGTAGAGTTTCCTTGAGATTTCTCTGAGATGAATCAAAACATAAGCGTCATTCTCATGGAAGATGTGCTTTAACATTGAAATAACCAGATGACGAAACAAAGCGGCCCGTCAACAGAGAATAATTAATTCATATGCTTATTTCGCATTATGAAATGAGTAATACAAACATCGTTCTTAAACAGGCACATTTCCTAAAGGTAAGTTGTTAAAGATTAAACCATATCTTTTGAGAATACCAAGACTCCAACCAAATATTTCGAATCTCCTTCCGAACATTTATATGGTTCGTCTAAATTTTAAAGAACAAAAATTATCCATTACAGTTGCTTCCACATCACCAAGAGTTTTCCTACAAATTATATCTTCGTATGACATTTGATGGCAATTATTTTGTTGTACTAGAACTGGAGTGTTATCATCCTTGGGTGATACTCATCTTAATGCAGAATCATAGTTTGGATAAGTGATATTATGCTTGTTTTTTTTACTGGAAAACTGCTTACATTACTATTCAAAATGTTTTCTGTTTCTCTCTGTAATATAGCGACTGCAAAATGATTTACTCTTTTGCTCTCATTAAGCCCTTTTCTTAGTGCATTGGAATAGGCTGAGCGGATACCAACTTTTAACACAGAGAGAAAATATGAATTACAACCGTTAGTTCATTTTGATTTCAATTGTAAGTTTCAAACATTTGATGGCAAATGAACCAGAGCCATAACAAAATACATCAAGTCTATTTTGGTTGAATAAATTTTGATAGTGCTAATGAGGATGATGATGATGATTAGACACAAGACTGAACCGATGCTGATTATTGGACAAATGAAAAGCAAAAGAGAACATGACTAATAAAATATTTTGCGAATATATTTCACTTAGCTATAAAAATTCAATGATTCATGAAATAAAACAATTAGCAAAAAAAAAAAGAAAAAGAAAAACATATCAGTAGTTACCTGTATAAAACTTCTCGGGATGGCAATATGGTTAATCACCGATTTATACCAATGTCATCTCATCTGAGAGTCAAATGTGAAAACTAGTTAAATTTGGTGCATTCACTTACGCGCAAATATCCGTCTTTTCTTCCTCCAGTCATAAGTTGAATAGCAGGACATAGTGGGGCCTATGACCTTTGTTGGCAACCAGTTTAACGCAGAAACTAATGGTAAACTACTGTAGGACAATGGTTTGCCCTGTCAGTCATGTCTCAAAAGAGACATGATCGCACAAACGTGCATCACGTATGTAACTTAGATGACTGACTGACATATCACCAGAGAAACTTAATGTTGTAGAAGAAATCCAATTATATTTCTGAACATAGCGGACAAAATTATATTTAATGCCATTTATAAAATTTCTGATGAGAATTGATTGTTGACTAGTGTTATCAAAATCAGAAATGTGCGCAATTATCTCACATTCAGAAAGATGCCATTATTCATAAGCAAACCCGAAAGTGTTACCAAGGGTACATAAAGTAAACCGGAATATATGTAGACAAATCTATCATGTGAACACACACACACACACACACACACACACACACACACACATATATATATATATATATATATATATATATATATATATATACATATTTATATATATGGTTCATCAAGAGAGGAGCGAACGACAACTCACAAGTATTTGATATAGTAGAGTCTACCTTGATGGTCAAAATATTCTTGATCTCACACTTAGCTATATATATATATATATATATATATATATATATATATATATATATACATTATTATTATTATTATTATTATTATTATTATTATTAATTATATATTACCTATATATTAGTCATATACAAACAAGCATGTTTCGTTGTATCACAGCTCATCAGTGTGTCTAGACACATCCACTTGCTTCTGACCGGGATCGAAACTCGACCGATTTTGTGTTAGTCGGAGTATATATATATATATATATATATATATACTATTTACCTTATTTGTACTAATGTCCCCATTTTTGTTGCCATTTATACTTAGTTTCGGCCTTAAGGACATGTATTCCAGTGGATATGCACGTCGGTTATTTCCAGTGACTTGACCTAAGGATTTCAGAGTTCAAAACCTTGGTACAGCAGTGGTAAACAAGTAACAAAAAGTATCCGGTTACACGGAGATAACTCATGACTGCCAAAAGAGGCTCGCACAACGTATAAAATAATATATCTCGTTGTTTGTAATAAAGTATTCATGTCGAAATTCTTAACACCTAGTGTTCAATAGCCGAAACTTTAAAAAAGATGTGTACAATAGTCCGAAGAATGTCAATACTGTAGATACTGTCTCATATCAGAAATAAACACACACACACACACACACACACACACACACACACACACACACACACACATATATATATATATATATATATATATATATATATATATAGTGAAAATGAGTAAGAAATCGTGTATCAAAAATACTTATAGAAAAGGAAAACAAGGAGAAAAATTCATATGAAAATATGTCAAGATACCGTTCTTTTTGAAATACTATGTTTAAAGTCTATGGTAGACGATGTTAAATGTACAATCGAAGATAATAAAAATAAGTAATATATAACAAAATACTCAATATATAAAAAAACATTTAATTCACTATTACACGTGGTAAGCATTGAAGACAGATTAGCTTCAAATATACACAAGTAACAAATGTAACAGAGTGTTTGTGGCAACTCTGCACTATCTACCGTTAAAATCTTTTTTAAATTAATAACTCAAAGCCAAAGGATATAAATACGTTTTTCTTCTGTCTGTTTTATAATCGTGTGGCCTCAAGCAAGGCATTTTACTGCCACTGTTGAGCAGTGAGTTAGATAGAAGGAAAGTAAGAGAAAGAGTGACAGATTACAGGAGGTGTCAGGAAGAGGGTAAGCGAAGGGTGAAAATACTGACGAGAGTAGAGTGGATGAAGAAAGGAGCCTGAGAAAGAGGATGCAATTTAGTGAGATAGGACATGACTACTGACTTTACATTTGAATTCTTCAGGATTGTAGCTGTCAGAAAATCATGTAAACGGAATGAAATTCCACAGGCATGAATGCGAAAAAAGAAGCTGATGAAGACGAATTTGCGTTTACAGTTTATTGGTTTCACAGTAAAAAGGTGGGACTGAGTTGCTAATCTTGTAGCTTGATTAGATTCATATATAGAGTCTACCAGAGAGCTACGTTCATCAGAGATATTATTTTTCCTTAGGTTTGCGTGCGGACCTCGCTCAAATATTGCTACTCTCTCTCTCTCTCTCTCTCTCTCTCTCTCTATATATATATATATATATATATATATATATATATACACGAATCTTAGTGGGTATACATAAGAAATAGATTCTCATTTTTATTTATATTTGTATCAATTTTATTTATATTTATCGTCCTGGTTTTTCGAGTATTCTTAACAAAATGTGCTCTCCGGTTGAAATTGAAAGAGCTTCTGCCTTTGTATTAGGAGGCAAATGCAAACAGTTTCAATTAATAACGGAGAGCATATTCTTGTAATAAATTTTCTTTACTATGCAGGTTCATTTACGTAACACAGCATTTAACGTATACATAAGAATTTATTTTCTATTTCAAATATAAGAATCCACTGTAATAAAGTTTGAATTAATAAAAATATTCGAATCAAATATAAATCCATTAATTCTTTAAAAACTGACTGTGTTTGTACAAGGAAAAAAGCGCTTACTTTATTCTGTGCACGTAAAATTTCAGAATTATATTAATAAAACCTAAGGAATTTTTTTCTTTCAAAGTCAGTTAATGATTAAGATGTTTTATTGCTGTTTTTATTGGCATTAACTCAGTCTGAAATTCTGCTTTTTCACAAAGACATTGGCATTATTTCAGGAAATAAATAACCGAAGTAAATACAGGTGAAATAACAGAAAGAAATAATATAATATTTTGATAAATATTCCAAGGCTTAGAATTTATATATTTAACAAAAACGTTAAATGTTTTAAAACGAAGAGAATGAAAGCTTCCCAATCTAATGCAGCAAAAAAATATAGTTTTATAATAAATCCTGAAAAAAATCCTTGGAGATTAAGATTTATATTAAATACACAAATCATTCGTTTTAGGAATAAAATAATTATTTTATATTTATCTGTTTCTTTTCTATAAAGTAAGGGGATTCAAGAATATATATCTTTTTTAATATAATAAAAACATCTTCATTTTTCTGGATAATTCTTCTGGTACTTGAGAAATAAATTATTAAGATAACGTTAGAAATGATAAGAAATAAACATAAGTAGTTTATATTTATGTGGAACCATTTGAAAGATTAATGGGAAGTTGTTAATTAACGTAAACAAACCGGACGCAAAATTATTAACAAAACGAATAAAGTCAAAGAGAAAGAAAAGAGAATTGATGTGTCTCCAGAATTTAACCTGTAACTCAGCATGGGACATATTGACCTTTCTCAGGTCAAAATAATCTTTTTTTTATTGCTATTAATGATAGAGATCATTTTCAAGGTTGTGCGGACACGATTCTCGCTGATTAACAGAATAAAATATAAAAGTATATCATAATATAATTGCATTTGATCTTCCGTCAATTATTAAATTAGTTACAATGCGCATTACACCGAGCTAATACCTCATATAAATAATGGGCCAACCTCGATTTGACTCCTAAGAAAAAAGAAAAAAGGAAAGCATCTATGTTAATAAAAAAGAACGAAAACAAGAAGAACAGATAGAGGAATTGCTTACGCGCTCATTCACTTCTACTTCAGTGAAAATGAAGATCTTATTAGTTTACATTATTTTCATTTGTACGAGCTTATTTCTTCAGTAATGGCACAAATTTATACGCATAATTGTTATTGAAAATATATATTTACCTGCGTAGTGAAGAAATTTACCCATGTAATGAAAACATTTCAACAGGTCCTTTATAGCCTGAGCTTTCGAAAAGATTTTATGCAATAATTAACTTTTGTATTATGATTAAGCAAACAATTAAAATAAGGGCCTCGTCAAATACTCACAGGTTATGCTAGTATATATTTAGAGAGACGAAAAATGTGATTTAGCATAGCATAGCATGGGTTTAAAAGTATGCAGTAAGAATTGTAGTTTATAATATTATAATAATAATATTATGATAGGTGTGTAACGATGATTAAATCTAGACTTGAAGATATTGTAGTAGTTGTTAATCTGATAGAAAATCGTTCCATAAATTAGCGGTTCCAGAGGAAAATGATTTGAAGGGATATTTCTTCTTTTTAATGAAATAAGTAAGATAGTGCCATGGCGGTTCATCCCGAATATTTAACCCTTTTACATTTAACCCTTTTCCATTATAATATAGTCTTTTAGGGTTATAACTATTAGAACAAAAATTATGTACTAAATAAGATTATTTTCCGTAGAATACAGCAATGGTTTAGCGCAGCATTTGTTAAGTTTCCTGGGGAAATGGTTTTTGTTTGTATTTATTTATTAAACATCATAAAATCCTAAACTTTTTTCTTGCTCATTTCTCAAGACGTTTCATCTACATATATGCATAGTCAGTCAGTCAGTCAGTTATACATCTGAGTAGGCAGACAAATTTCCTGGAGTAGATTTCCATTTCAACTTGCGGAAACTGATTGCTAACCAATGCTTTAGAATCCAATCTGGAAAAAGTGGATTCATACTTTTATTAAGCGTATCAATCTCCTCATTAATATGCTCCAGCTAGATCAGGTGAAATATCGGCTGCCAGGATCTGGTCATGGGTTGCAAATCTCTCACTGTTCTATCTATATTTTTATGACAAGTCATCTGACGAGCTACAATCCCTGTTTATATCTATCCTTATATTTGTAGATGTTACACACCATGAACAGTAAGCGATAATACATCATTCACTTTTCCTTTTTATACCATTCATAAGAAATAATTTTTACTTGGACACATTTTTCCCAAGAATGCCAACATTGTGCAATAGACTACCGACATGATGTTTTCCTAATTCCTAAAATCTGAACATTATCATGTTTGACTTCCACGTTATCCTTCTTAATAAACTCATTATCTGCATTTTATACATCCTTTTATTCTCACACAACACTGAAGTGTCACTATCTATAAAAAGAGAAAATCTTTAATATAAAGTAGAAAATGAGTAAGAAAGAAAAGCATTAGAAGAATCTTGCATTGTTCTTATTGGTCTTAACATAAATGCCATTAACAACAACATTCAAGAATATAATATTTAAGAAAGATATGGTAAATATGAAAACTACTTCTAAAAATCCCATATCATGTAAGTATATGCAGCAACATAGTGTGAGACACATTGACAAAAGATTGATATATTTAAGGTCATTGCTTTCGTGATATCATCCCTGTCTTTTTATGTGCATAATATCATTTAAGATATGGGCTGTGTGATATGTTACTCTTTTACTGTAAAACAAATAAGTTGTAAACGCGAATTCTATTCCACCAGCTTTTTTTCTCGCACTTTCCGTCTGTGGAATTTCCTTCAATTTACTTGCTTTATTTACAGCTATAATCCCCAAGAATTTAAATGTAATTCAAAAGTCATCTCCTATCTCACTAAACTTCATCCTCTCTCTCATACTCCTTTCTCCGTTCACTCCACTTTCATCAGTATTCTCATCCTTCTCTTACCAACTGCCTGACGGTCCCTATAACCAGTCACTATTTCTCATAACTTTCCTCTTATGTAACCCCCTGCAAAACAGTGGTAATAAAATGCCTAGTTTGGGGCGATATGATTTTTTAAAAAATTGTATGACATATTATTTGATGAAATACAATGGCTGAATTAGATATTTTCATAGCATTATAAATGGAAGTTTTTTCGAGATTAAAATTCACTGAAGAACACCGACTATTATAGACTTGTATGTTTCGAAAGCAAGAAGGAATCTTATTTGACAACGAGGATTTTCGTTCCTTCGCCTAAATATTCTCCGATTCTTCGCACCATAAATATCTTACCTTCTCCCTGAATTTTTCCCATTTGCTCGCAAGTAACACACCAAGCCAATAGAGCTGGAATGATTCAAGCTTGCTCCCTCACGTGAGATCCGAGGGACTGATTCGAATTTTCTTCATGTCACATTTTTAGTGATAGGATGTATTCTGCAGTTTTCAACCAGAAAAAATATCATTATCGCTTTTATGCGTAAAACTATATTAAAAATAAACGAATATACATAGCAAGTGAAAACACATTATTAAAAGTAAGAGAGAGAAACAAGTATAAATGAAGACAAAAACTATTGATACTACACCCTGAAAGCTAAAATGACTCAGAGATTGCGCAATTTATATTTAGGGGTAAATATTCTGCAATAGACAAGAAAATGTATCGAATAATAGAAAAATAAATCAAAATGGAATTTAGCAAATGGAATATATGTTGGCTTTCACCAAACTGTGATATATGATTAATTGCTGCCCAAGTATATCTCGTAAATTACATTGCATACATACAAATATATGCGTGGATACAAAATACACACACACACACACACACACACACACACAGGGATATCCATCTATATACCATCTATCATTCTCGTTCTCTATATATATATGTGTGTGGGCGGTCTGCCTGCTTTTATGTGTGTCTGTGTGTGTTCGTGTATGCATACACACATAAGATTAATTATAATTTATGTACTGCTATATTTATAGAGTGTGTTGAAAAACATGTAGTTTTTATGAAGTACTAACTATCAAATGGCACGTGACAAAATTGTGGCTCAATCACATTAAACTTACAGTTATTTAAGTAGAGCTACTGTTACAAACTTTCAAAACAATGGAAAAATCTGAATTTTGTGTGTTCATAAAGCATTGATTTCAGATGAGATGTAGTACTGCTCAAGCAAAGCAATGGCTTGATAAGTGTTATTCGGAGGCTGCTTCGTCGAAACAACGGTTAAGCTGTAGTATTGTTGCTTTAATTGCGGCCGTGCAGACACAAAAGATATTAAAAGCGCAGGTAGTCCACAATCGGCATTTGTCCCGGAAAAAAAACTAAAAAAATCCACAAATCGTTTTATACGATCGTAAATAATTGGAGTTGCGTGAGGTAGCAAAGGAGTTGAGTATATAAGAAGGCATTTTATTCACAATTTTGCATGAACATCTTTTCAATACAAAGCTGTATTTCACGTCAACAAGAAGTTTTTAACAAATATATGATAATGAATGAAACACGGATACACTACATTACTCGTGAGTCAGACTGACAGCTGAATAGACAGAAGCAGGTGAAAGCTGTCTAAATCGACCAAAGACGCAAACATCTGTAGGCAAATTCTTGCCTCCATGTTTTTGAAATACGCAAGGTAATTTTTTCACCGGATAGGAAGAAACATCGATAGCGAAAATTATGTAAAATTATTAGTGCGTTTGAAGAAAAAAAAGGCAATAAACGGCAACAAATGAAGAAGGACGAAGAAACCGCACCGTGTCACAAGTCGATCACAATGATGTCAAAACTACATGAATTGCAATTCGAATTGCATACGCATCCCACCTATACTCCAGATCTGGCCCCCAGCGATTGGCAGACATCAAAAGAAGCACCAAAAATGGTGTCGAAACCACCTTCTGTTATTGCAAAGAGAGAATTTTTAAATACCTTTCAAACAACAAATTGCCCCACTCTGTTGGCTAATGATAGATGATATATTGCTCACCATGCACATCAGAAATTTTAGCAATAATATATGTGCAGGACAAATTAGCGATTTCTCAAGACGTTTCACCTACATATCTTCATAGTCAGTCAGTCAGTTAAGGGCCATAGCTTATACATCTTTGGGCGACCATGTCTATTTCGAGACACGACTGTATAGGCAGACAATTGTCCCGGAGTTTTCCATTTCAACTTGCGGAAACTGATTGTTAACCAATGCTTTAGTATCCAAACTAGAAAGAGTGGATTCATACTTTTATTAAGCGTATTTGCACGTTAGTGAATGCAAGAAATTCAACTGGAATTCGAACTCAGCTCTTTCGAGCCGTTATTCATTGCACCACAACACACATTCAAATTTTCAAGGTACCAGTCCTGAATTGGATAGATTAAGAGAAATATGTGTTCATACCTAAGATAGACTTTATTCCTGTTTTTTTTTTACATTCCACTAGACATGGTCATCAAAGAGATATAAAAAAGTTAGCTTTCAGTCTGAAATCTCAAATGTTATTCCATTATTTTTCTGTTTGATGTGACCCTTCCAGATATTGGCAATCATGGTTCTCTACAAATTTCTGTTCCTGTAATACTTTTTATTAACTCTCATAAAATTTGATCCGTAATTCATAAAATCAAACTCGTCAGGCTATGCTTTGTTCTATACTGTCTATCCTTTTAAAACTCTGCCCATGTGTATCACATTTTCTAAGTCCTCTTTTCATTTGATTATGTAAAAAAACATTTCAGCTCCCTTCATTATGTATAGTATTAGCGTCTTCTTTTTTCAATTTCATCTCTAACTTTGGCCTTTCCCAGATGTACAGGTCATGTCATTCTCAAGAGCATTCTGTAGAACGACATATGAGTTGGTTCATATTTCTTTTTAAACTGTGAGGATATTGTCCTGCATTCACCTCCATATAACAAGACTGTCATTACATCGAAGTTAAATACACTTTTCTTTGCTTCTATCGAATTATTTGTTTAGCTTTTTAAAATCATTTTTCACTTTTACCAAAGCCCTTACGTATTATGGGATTGTACTTACTGTCCGAAGCTATAACACACACTAAACTTACAAAGTTGGGTTGGGTTACAAACTTGGGTTATCATTTTACTAGAACCCATGCATTCTTCAGTTGATGTTTCTCCCTTTCTTTTGCCTTTCACTCGAAGCTTTTTGGTGTTTTAATTTTCTTATTTTTTGTTATCTAAACTGGGTTATCCTTCCCAAATATTTGAAATTTACCAAGCGTCTTAAGTTATCAAACAATTTTTGCCTAAAAATGTCTATGATTTGTCTATATGGATTGTTTTAAATCCTTAATAAACCATTTCTATGTGATAGAAAAATGTGATAGAAATACTAATATTCTGGAATCAAAAAATTGGAACATTTTTGAAACATTTATTTCCGAGTAGCAAAAAAGCCTAGCGAAGAATTCTTACTCCAAAAATGATAGAATCGTAGACTTAAACTCATAAGCGCTACAACCACTTCTGCATTATTAACTTTGTAAAAATTATTTCACATTTTAGCGGACAGCATAAATAAGTTGTGTTCAAATCTAGAACTGTCTTGTGCTATTTCCTACAGATTTCAACTAGATGAATCTATATAAGAAACCTCAACCATAAATATTACGATGTGTTATCTCTCAATCTTTGGCTATATGACTCCAGAATATCTATCCAAAATGGTATACGCAAATAGAAATATTTCTTTATTCCTTGGGTAATCTTAATTCCAAGTTATTTTTTCTTTGCATTCAGGCGATTTTACCTGCCACTTGTGCCGATGTTTGACATGATCATCAGAAAAAGAGAGGAACATCCCACAAGATCGCTAACTTAACAATTCATGACTAGCTTTATATGACCCTAGCGTTATATACTTAAACAAATATTACATATTAGCTACTGTGATACAAGCTATAATAACGTGTATTCAATAGCTCTGATGGATTATGGTAATATAATGTGAATAGTAAAGAGTGTGAATCATTTATATATATAAGAAGAAACAAATTCAGACTCTACTATTATATTTGAATTTACTATTTCATAACAAATTTGAGAAACACCACTAAGAATTATTTGAGGGAAATAAACAAATGGAAAAACTTATAGAGCAGCGCCATCTCCATGGACCCTTTTTATAATAGTAATGCATAACAGAAAATATTAAACTTTTATAACTAGTTTCATTCAGTGTTTTTAGTTAAATGGCCATAACGGTTTTTAATTTTTCTTTCAAAAAGATTTCACATGATTGTTTTTCTACTCTCACACAAAGGCAAATTTGTTTGAAGTATCTGAATTCTATTTAGTTTTCGACTGAAGATAGAAAAGAAAAAAATAATATTTCATCTTTTATACAATTGAAAGTGCTACTTTAATGTCAAACTCGTATTTGTATACGTATACAGATAAAATGTTTTCAGCGGTCGTGTCAAACTCGTTTTCATGGTACATGCGATTGATCTCTGTCTGAATAATACTCCAAATTGGGAAAACCATTCGAAGTTTTCATATATTAAATAAACAAAAATAACATTATTTACATTATATACACACAAAATCATATTGGTATTAATGGTCAAAAGACATGAATTTGAGCGCAGTACTAGACAGGCGTCAGATTCTTATCATTTTACAGTCGAAATGGCAAGATTATAAAAAGTGTAGAACTTTCGTCAAGTGTCGTGCTTTTCAGTTAATTTTGATCTTCAAAAATTTAAATACATTATTCGTCGTTGCTGTCTGTCTTCGTAATTTCTGTTTTTTTGTCTGTTTCTCTGAACTTATGAATTTTCAACAGAATTTATAATCAGCTCGATATCTTCTAGCAAAGTACTTTTTGATAAACATAGCGAATTTTATAATTCTGCACATAGAAATAGTGGTTATGTATTTACTATTATTAAACCCTATCAATATTGACCATAATAAGAAGAGAAGAATCCAGAAGATCATCTGGTTTATCCCCCTTACAATATGATAGTTAAATGAAATTTAGGACAAAAATCTTAAATATTATTAACAAAATACCTTGCCAAAACTAATTCTATGGTTAAATCTTTAATAGAAGTAATTTCAATTAAGACTATTAAGACTAAATTATTGATTTGCCGATAACCTCGAAAAAATATTATAAAAACTTAATATCAAAGTTCTTGACAAATTCAAAAACTCTAAAAAAACTTCATGTATTGCAATTATACGGTAAATAATATTACATATAATATAACAAATACCATCGGATGCAATTGTAAGAATTCTAATGAGAGTACACTATATAAAAATTGCTTAGATAGTTCTCTAGATTATCTTTGCACTACTTCTACACTTCAACATCCTAGTATTAAAAAAAATTATATTGGGTGTACTAAAACCTCGTTATAGACAGCATGTATTATCTCTCAATAATAGTATTTATAAA
The DNA here is from genome assembly GCA_037127315.1 of Ascarosepion bandense. Lineage (NCBI taxonomy): Eukaryota > Metazoa > Mollusca > Cephalopoda > Sepiida > Sepiidae > Ascarosepion > Ascarosepion bandense. The sequence continues at coordinate 998,215 of JBBBDQ010000250.1, forward strand.
TCGAATACTTCCTTATCCAAGTATATTTGAAATTTAAAGGAAAAAAATAAATGGAAATTAATTAAAAAGGCCTGAAAGTTGTTATTTCTAATATGCCCCATGTTAGCTTTGTTTTAATGAGAAGTTAGAAATCACAAGATTTACAGACAGGATTATCCAATTAAACCAAAAGGAATGAATATACTGTTAACAATAAACACAGTACGCCATTTCCTTTTAGCAATAATATTATGAATAACTATAGACTATCAAGGACATCAATTATTATTTACCAATAGATATTTACCTAGAATAAATTCTTCAGTTATATACTTGCTAGGTATCTAATCTACCAATGATTGTCAAAACAACCATTACAAGTTATTTAATCTAGTATAGATTGTTTAGTTAATTTTTGTTAGGTAGCCAATCTAGAATAAATTGTCAAGTAATATAGTAACTAGTTATTTAATCTAGCATAGATTGTCAAATTAATATTGTTAGATATTTCATATATATATATATATATATATATATATATATATATATATATGGTTGGTTACATGAGTTTAAATGCATGTATGTTGGTGAGCATATAGGTTTATGTGCATATAGATATGGTTATATATATGTACTAAACATGTGTGTGTGTGTCATGTGTGTGTGTGTGTGTGTGTGTGTGTATGTGTGTGTGTGTGTGAGTGCGTGCGTGTGAGTGCGTGCGTGCGTGTCCATAATAATGACAGACAATGTAATACCCTTAAAGTTTTTTTATATAATTTTTCATGCGTTCGTATATATATATATATTTTTCTTTTCGGAACTCAAATTAGAAAAGAATTGTCCAAGTCTTATGTACTTTCGAACTCTTTTGCCCATAGATTTAGTAATTATGGAGAATCAATTTTTAATAAACATGTGTAAAATTTATGCATATAGAATCTTGAATATGTTTTTGACCAAATTAAACAAATTGTTACCATGTTCATCATTAATGATATTAAGGGTAGGATATCTCTTTTTTATTATTAATGCCTACAGTATTTTTTATCTGCACTTGCATGAGGATGATGCCATTAGGTATGTAATATTAACGAGAATATCACGGATTTTTGTAAAAAAAAAGTTTTTTTTACGTGTTTATGGTTGCCATTGGTTACGTTATGAAGAAAATATGGTAATCAAGTAAATAGTTTGGAAAGCCGTTGTTGAGAAGCGTTTGTTTCAAATCATGTAGTTATTAGAAGAAAAGCATTTGCGAAGATGAATTCACGTAAGCTCTCGTGAAGAAATCTTTAATAAAGGCAATTTTTTATCGAAGAGAACATTGATTTAATAAAATTATGGTAGCAAGAGTTTTTCCTTGTAGCTTTTTTATACTAATGTTGTGAAAGTATTATTACTAAAATCTACGAGAACATCCAGGAATGTATGTTTTCTTTTTTTTTTTTGCTAATCTCATATGTTCTTGACAACAGATTTACACGTAAAAAAAATTAATTATTTATAATGGATAGAAGTAAAGACGAAAACGCTCAAAAAAGTTTGGAAAATTCATATATATATATATATATATATATATATATATTCTGATTTCCGAAAAGAAAATAATCATAAGATTACATGTGAAATTATAAAAAAAATTGAATAAAATAAATTGTCTGTCATATGAATAATGACACCTGCATAAAAGAGTGATTTATACCCAAATACTATATATATATATATATATATATATATATATATATATATATTAAAAAAGGATTAATTCAAAGATGTTGAATAGCCATTTCGATATGAAGATCCCCACGGGGGACGACACATCACCTCAGCAACAGGAAAAACCTTTCAGAAACTGGAGAAAAATTAGTCTACTTTTCCTTTTTAAATAGATTGCAAAGAAATTAAAAAATAAATAATAAAATAAAATAAAATAAAAATAAAAAAATAATAAAATAATAAAGGGAAAGAAAAAGAAAACGAAAAAGAAAAAGAAAAAGATAGAATAAAATCAAATAAATAAGAAAAGAAAAAATTGACATCGTCTGGGTTCGCAAAAAAAAGGCAGAATGTAACTAAAAATTAACAGACAGACGCGTTAAATCGACGTCAGTTTAGGCAACACGGAAAAAAGGTGGTAAGAGAGATAAAAGAAGGAAGGGAGGGTAAAAGAAAGAAACTAAAGAAAAAATTTTTTTTAAATATTACAGACGCTGGACAAATTCAAAAACCTAATTTCCCCAAAACGTTGAAGTATTAGAAAAAGGCCTTTACTTAAAAAGGCATAATTATTAATAAAAGGGAATAAAAAGATATAGGATTTAAAATAAAATTATTTTTAAAAAAATTAGGTCATTTGAAATTAAACTAAATAAAGACAACACTAGATAAGAAAAAAAAAAAATTAATTACAATTATTATATACATACCTATAGAAGTACACACATACATACATATATATACACACACAATTCTACGAATAAGAATACATATATACACATACACACACATACATTCAATTTATTACACACTTATATACATATATATATATAAATATATACACACATATATATTACACACCCATATACATATACATGCGCATACACACACATATATATGTGTGTACACACCTATATACAAAAAATTCATATACACATAATATACATGTGTACACACACATGCACACACACACACACACACACACACATATATATATACATATATACATATACATATACATACACATATTCCATATGCACTCACACACATACATATTAATGAATATTATGAAAAGGAGCATTTAAATAGCAAAAAAAATTTTTTCAAAATTACATCTAGCCCACATACATAAATACATATATACATATACATACATATATATAAAAAAGTACATCCACACACAAACATACACATATACATAAAAAAATTAAATTTAAAATTAAAATTAAAGATTAAAATTAAAAATTTTTTTTAAATATTAAAAAAATTATAGAAAAATTTAGAATTTAAAAATTAAAATTTGAAATTAGAAGTTAAAATCCGCCCTATGGCGGCACTTGTTTATAAATTCCCTCCTAAAGTTCAAAAGTAAGTCCTGATGAGGATACTTCAAAATCAGAATCCTCTCCAATAAACACAGACGACACCTATCACGAAAACCCTTAGGGGTACAAGCTGAGCCTATTAATTTCCAGCTGATTATAGGGTCCTGCCCTTCCTCCTTCATTTCCCAGAACTTACGTGATAGTGCCGTCTGGAATCTCTGTTTAGGGTTCGAAAACGACTACCTGTGATTATAAAGCCTCTGTTTGAAAGAGCCCGCGGACATGCCAATATAGGTCCGGTAATTGTCCTTGTTATTAGATGGAGAAATGCGGGCTTCATAAATTACATGGGTGGATTTACATTTGCCTTGCACCGGGCAGGCATCCACCGAATAACAATTGCATTTGTCGACAATTCCGGTTTTAGCTTCCGTATTATTTAGTTTCATTAAAATTTGTTTATTGTGGGAATTAATTATATTATCTATATTTGAGGTGCAAGAATAACTAATTTTTAGGGTGAATCTATTAAAAATTTTATTTAAGGGATTGTTATTATTATTAAAATGTTTATCGATTAATTTGAGAAAATACCTACCAATATTTATATTAGTTAGCTTACAATAAGGAGGGTTAAACCAAATTATCTTCCTTTTTCTACATTTTCGGGTGTTTTTAGTTTTTGATGATTCTGGGTTTATAGCAGGCTTATCATACTTTAACTTATTAACAAAACCGCTTTTCTGAAGGGCCTTATCGTAAATTTCTTTGCTTGCGTTGAAAATTTTTATATTGGAAGATAATTGGTTAACCCTATTATTTACTATCTTGGGTATTTGTCTTATAATATTCTTGGGGTGGTTGGATAAACTATTTATATAGGTGGGAGAACTATTTTCTTTAAGAAAGGGTTGGTAGGAACCATCATTTAAGTTAAGGGTGATATCTAGATAGTTTAAAATTTTGAGATTGGAAGTAACCTCAACCTTAAAACCAAGAAAATTAAGGGCTCTGATAATTTTCTTATGTATTCTATTAGTGTAAGGCCCATTGGAATTGGGAATACATATCAGTCCATCATCCCGATATAGGCCTATTAGTTTAGGGTCTAAAAATCTAACCTAAAATATCTAAAATATAAATGCCTATTAGATCTGCTACCTGGGCAGAATCATAATCACAGGTACTCGTTTTCGAACCCTAAACAGAGATTCCAGACGGCACTATCACGTAAGTTCTGGGAAATGAAGGAGGAAGGGCAGGACCCTATAATCAGCTGGAAATTAATAGGCTCAGCTTGTACCCCTAAGGGTTTTCGTGATAGGTGTCGTCTGTGTTTATTGGAGAGGATTCTGATTTTGAAGTATCCTTATCAGGACTTACTTTTGAACTTTAGGAGGGAATTTATAAACAAGTGCCGCCATAGGGCGGATTTTAACTTCTAATTTCAAATTTTAATTTTTAAATTCTAAATTTTTCTATAATTTTTTTAATATTTAAAAAAAATTTTTAATTTTAATCTTTAATTTTAATTTTAAATTTAATTTTTTTTATGTATATGTGTATGTTTGTGTGTGGATGTACTTTTTTATATATATGTATGTATATGTATATATGTATTTATGTATGTGGGCTATATGTAATTTTGAAAAAATTTTTTTGCTATTTAAATGCTCCTTTTCATAATATTCATTAATATGTATGTGTGTGAGTGCATATGGAATATGTGTATGTATATGTATATGTATATATGTATATATATGTGTGTGTGTGTGTGTGTGTGTGCATGTGTGTGTACACATGTATATTATGTGTATATGAATTTTTTGTATATAGGTGTGTACACACATATATATGTGTGTGTATGCGCATGTATATGTATATGGGTGTGTAATATATATGTGTGTATATATTTATATATATATATGTATATAAGTGTGTAATAAATTGAATGTATGTGTGTGTATGTGTATATATGTATTCTTATTCGTAGAATTGTGTGTGTATATATATGTATGTGTGTACTTCTATAGGTATGTATATAATAATTGTAATTAATTTTTTTTTTTTTTTTTACCTAGTGTTGTCTTTATTTAGTTTAATTTCAAATGACCTAATTTTTTTAAAAATAATTTTATTTTAAATCCTATATCTTTTTATTCCCTTTTATTAATAATTATGCCTTTTTAAGTAAAGGCCTTTTTCTAATACTTCAACGTTTTGGGGAAATTAGGTTTTTGAATTTGTCCAGCGTCTGTAATATTTAAAAAAAATTTTTTCTTTAGTTTCTTTCTTTTACCCTCCCTTCCTTCTTTTATCTCTCTTACCACCTTTTTTCCGTGTTGCCTAAACTGACGTCGATTTAACGCGTCTGTCTGTTAATTTTTAGTTACATTCTGCCTTTTTTTTGCGAACCCAGACGATGTCAATTTTTTTCTTTTCTTATTTATTTGATTTTATTCTATCTTTTTCTTTTTCTTTTTCGTTTTCTTTTTCTTTCCCTTTATTATTTTATTATTTTTTTATTTTTATTTTATTTTATTTTATTATTTATTTTTTAATTTCTTTGCAATCTATTTAAAAAGGAAAAGTAGACTAATTTTTCTCCAGTTTCTGAAAGGTTTTTTCTGTTGCTGAGGTGATGTGTCGTCCCCCGTGGGGATCTTCATATCGAAATGGCTATTCAACATCTTTGAATTAATCCTTTTTTAATATATATATTTGCTCTGTAATATTTTATTACATGGAGCTCTCTTCCTGTATCATTTTTTAATATTAAAATAAATTTTTAATATTAAATAGGATCGGGTTTTTTGGAATTTACCTTCCTGCTTTTTTCCCTTGGATTGAAGTATCTGAATTAAAATATATATATATATATATATATATATATATATATATATATATATATATCAGAGTTTGTTTATTTATGTATGTGTATAGCTGTGCTTGTGTATGTTGCTGTGTGTTGGTTTTTGTGTATATATGTGCTTATTTATGCATAAAGTAGTGTATATGTAGTTTTATTTGTATATGCCGTCTTGTGGTATAATGTGTGTACTTATTTTGTATTTGCCATGTAAATTTCGTGTTGATATATTTAATTATGTTTATATGTGTAGTCATTGGTACATGGCAACATTTCTTTTATCAGAATCTAAACTTACATGTGTCTAATATTTGTAGCTTTCATAGACACTTATTATATTATCATGGTACTTAACGGAAAATTTGTCTTAATGTTAAAAATAATAGTTAAAATATGTATAGTTATATGTTTGTATATGTATAATATATGCATGCATACGTATATATGTATATGTGCGAATGCATGTGCAAGTAAGTTTGTATGTATATAATATATATATATATATATATATATATATATATAAATATTGATATTTATATATATAAATATGTTCATATATATATATATATATATATATATATATATATATATGTATATATATTGCAATTTTGTTATTACAATCGTTTGTAAAAGCATAATGTCAACACACACAACTTTTCATGTTTCAGAACAAAAATGTTCTTCTTCAGGTGATATGTTAAAAAAGGTTGTGAAATTGATTTATTTTAAAAAATATACCATGAATTCGCGTTTTTTTTTAGAAAATATTTAATTGTTTTAGCGAAAAGTGAAAAAAACGAAAAGGTGTTAAAATATAACGTATGTCAAAAATATGTAGTCGACTTAGTACGTGAAATATCCAATAACCGAAAAGATATTTATCAGAAAATTGAAGAATCAATACATTTATGCCAGGGGCCAGATTATAGATTAATGTATCTAGTTGTATTAGATTAGAAAATAATTTTACTAGACTTTAGGTTATATATGAGACAATAATGACAGATTAAATTTTTTCGATATATTTGTTTGGCAGGTTATATTTTAGGAATTTAATAATTTGTAATTTTTCTTGTGAATTAGAAAACTTGGATCATATAACAATTTAGAAGATCTTCCTTTATTTAATATTTTCCATTTTACAGTAGGGATTTTATTCGCTTCATTTTATTGTCAATATATGTGGCAAGTGATGTGCTCTTGCGTTAAGTTTTATAATTAAAGCATAGGATCTGCTGGTAATAGCGGGTTTTTAAATACAAAAGTTATATTTTTTCTGTATAATTTGAAATAGAGCATAGGTAGAGAATAGAGTCAGTTATACATTTATTTTGTAATAGACACTGATCGGTTTTCGTCAATTGCTAATATTGTTACTGTAATCATTAATTTTCTTATGATGTTGTTGATTGTTTAGGTTGTTATATTAATTTAAAACTCTATTATTATGTTTTTTGATTACTTTATCAGGGTTATTAATACAGCTATAAATTTATTCATAATGGTTTCTTTAAAAATTTGCTTGAAAGCGTTATTTATTGGGAAGTGTTTCTCAACTAATTGAGGAATTTTACCAACACTCAGTATTAATCATTTGGTTAAGTTGGGCTGTATACCAAATTATTTTTCCAATATATGTTTATATTTTTGTTATTCATGTTTGCTATAATTAATTTTTCTATATTTAATTGAACATCATTTTTAGCAGCTGTTCCATAAAATTTGCAATGTTTATGAAAACTACATTATAAGAGTTGGTTCTAATTCTCTCTCCAATTGAGAATGTTGTATATTTCAGCATTGATCTATAGTATAGTGAATGTATATAAAATTAGCGTTAGTTTTTAAGTAAAGTAAGTGTTATCGACAAGGTCATGTGTTAAGTCTAAGAACAACATTTTCTAGATTATTTTTTATAGTAATCTCAAGATTCGCACTTTGAATTCATTATATATTCAATTAATATTTATGTTATACACACACACATATATATACATATATATATATATATATGTGTGTGTGTGTGTGTGTGTGTGTGTGTGTGTGTGTGTGTGTATGTGTGTGTGCGTGTGTGTATGTCTATGTGTGTGCAAGTGAATCAAAATCTCGAAGATTAAAGAAAAAGTTTTAGCTGATATATTTAATTTACTTGTTTGAAAATTACTTTTCATCTTTAGGATTTTCCGTCACATTGTAATTTTATATTTGTTGATATTACGATAAATTTAAAAGCGGAGATGATTACCTATATAGAATCGAAAATTGTGTTATATAAGGCTTGATTTGACTTCGATTTAACTGTGGTATCATTCGTGGTCGAGTGGTCTAAGACGCACCAGGTCAATTGGCGGCTTCTCCTAAGTTGATAGTGTTCGCGGGTTCGAATCCTACGGAATAACACATTTTCCTAACAAATTTTATGGGTAAATAGTTAGGCCGGTAGAAGTAAATATATAAATATAATATTCGATTAAAAACAGAATATCTACCCAAATGCGAGTATCGATTAAAATAATGTTCAAACAAATAATATATATATATATATATATATATATATATATATATAATATATAATAATATATATATATATAATAATAATTATATATATATATATATATATATATATATATTTCTTTTATGTGTCCCTCTATCTTTATCTCGTTGTAATTCCATCCACCTCTCCCTTACGTGTAGGAAAAATTCACTCGGAAACAGTATACCGAGTTCTATAATGCTATAAATGTCCTCCTTTCTGAAAGTGAATGCTGGACAATCCTCTCAAGGATGATAAACTGACTTGGATGAACAGATTTTTTTCTACAAAAAATGCTCATAATACAGAGTACTTAACATTTGAGCAACGATGAAAAAACTATGAAAAAGAACACATATTTTGCATAATAAGAGACATTTGAAGATTCTAGAACATATATTGACGTAGGGGACATGGAAATTTTGACATTTGCAGAATAGTTAGTGGTCAAGTATTAGAGTGAAAAACAATGCATAGCATACTTGGTTAGTTTGAGTAAATGGATGGTATAACCGAGCTTAGGGCATATAACCGATTTACAAAAGATCATTAAGAAATGAACGTTACAGGATGTTGTGGTGGGCCATAATCACCGAACCAAATATAACGAAGATATCTTCCGAATTTATAAGATTATTTAATGTGAAAATATTAATTCTACGGAATATCAAAAATTTTGATTACGTTTAAATTTAATATTGAATATTGTCTACTCACAGACATATATTATATATTTTAATTATTTTAAGAACTGAAAAATAGTTACAGAATAACGTGAACTAGAATAAATGTAATGATGTCTTAGACATATCTCCACGAACTTATTAAGGGTCTTCCTTAAAGACAGCCATTTTGCATTTTGGAAAAGAGAAAATAATTTTTTTTAAGGAAATTGTTATTTCATTTTTCAACATTTATGATAATTTATTACAATTTTCTCTCCGAAAACATCATTATCTCGTTTTCTCTAAAACTCTCAAGTCGATATGCTGCAAAGAATTGACAGATATTGACTATGCAGATACGATTAACAATGCCACACTTCTCCTAAATAATCCAGAAAATGCTTCCAACATCATTGGACATAATGTCAATATCTATAGAAATAAAATCATAGGGTCCTAAAAAGACGCAATAAAAACTGAATCAGTTGCAATTGTAAAATCTGTCAAATCGTTTACATATCTCGGAACTGAGATACATTCAAGTGAAAAGCATGTGAAAATTGTCATGGCTAACGTCTGGCCTGCCTTCAATAAAATGTATTTAACATCGAATCAGATCTATCAGACTACTTCAAGCGAAAATACATTCGAACCTCTTTAGAGATGAGGATTAAAATATTGCGAAAGCGCGTGGTTGATTAACTAAAACACAAGAATCTAAGACTGATGGAAGGAATTGTCTCTTGATGAGAGTTATATTTAACATATTTGTGAAACAGCATCCAACTAAATATCAGCTTTATGAAGCCATCCATGATATTGCCAAAATCTTTGAAGTGCTTTGGAAGAGTCACACTGCTATGGAAAGCAAGAAATGGAACAAAACTGGTTCGTTGTCCAGTAACTACCTACTTATAATAACTATGTCAAGAATGTCACAAGAATGATTATCCAGCATTTGATTATGACCAAATTTATGTTGATTTTTTCTTTTGAAATGTCCAAATAGAATTCTGCGAAATCTAGGGTAAGATGGAAGAGGTTTTAGATACAGATAGTTAAAAATCCACGATGTGCAATTAGAGAAAATAGAATTATTCTTATCTTCAAATTTCTCGATTACCTCCAAAGTACCACTCAATTTATGAGTCTGAGTTGTGTTTATTTGCCTGTTTACTCTTCCTAGTATTACTTTACTAATTCTACCGATCTCCGGTTTTCTTGTTTTTTTTTTTTATTTTTAATCATATCGCCACAGGCAAGACATTATACTGCCACTTTTGTGCAGGGGTTTACATCCGAGGAAAGTTATGAGAAAGAGTGACAGGATAAGGGAAATGGGTAGGAGAGATATGAGAATACTGCAGAAATGAGATAAGAGCCTGATAGAAATGATGCAGTTTAGTTAGATAGGAGATGACTATTGACTTTACATTTGAATTCTTGGAAATTGTAGCTGTTGGGGAAGCAATTAAATGGAAGAGAATTGCACAGGAGGGAAGTGCGAGAAAATAAGATGCTGGAGTAGAATCTGCATTTACATATTACTGGTTTTACACTAAAAGGGCGGGACCTATTTGTATAATCTTGTGGCTCAATTAACTTCGTATATGGAGGGCACCAGTAAGCTAAGATCATCAGAGTAGAAGCCGTGAAAATATTTGTAAAAGAGACACAGGGAATCCACACTGAGCCGGTGAGAATGTGACTGTATCCGAGCTGCCATAATATTAATCCTAGTGTTGTGTTTATTTGTCGGTTTACTGTCTATTTTAGCCGGTTATGCTGTCTCTCACAGCTCTCTCTTCTTTGCCTGTCATCTGTTACTTCGTTCTCCCCTCTATGCGTTTTCTTACTTCTTCTTCTTTGTTAAACACGAATGCTTGGCCAGCAAATACTGTATATGACTATACTTTGTTTCCTCCTATATATATATATATATATATATATATATATATAATTTAATACATTTCACTAGAAATAAAAATTTACACTTTTTTTTATATTTACAGACATTTGTCCTCATCATTATTGCAATAGTCACAATGTTTAATCCACTAGATCGCGTGTTTTTACTTAATTTGTTGTTTTTTAAGCCTCTGCATTTATGGATTTTGTATTACATTCCTGCTAGGCAGACTTAGGATATGCTTATGGTCTGCGCATAAAATATGGAAAACTGCTATACTGGGAGATAGAGAATAAAAACAACAAAGTATTAAAATAGCAGATCTTGTAAAAATTTCTTACTGAGATATTAGATTTAAAAGTCCCAACGTTTCACTCACTGATGTCCCCTAAGACACATGGTTTAGTGAATAAAAGCGTTCTTTGAGTAATCCATGATTTGAAACAAAGTCTTGAGAATTCAATACCTGGCCACAGCAGTTGTAAAAAAAAAACTTGGAGTGTTGAATTATTAAAGAGAAATAACTGAAACTGAGGCGTCCAAAGAGATGGCATGTGGAATTATAACGTTGTGTACATGTGGATTATATAAACTGTTCGATTCGAAATTCCAATTAATATAAGCAGAAGATTCATATTAATATCACTCATCTCAGTAATACTGACAGATCGTAATAATTGCAATACTCATCTCAGAAATATAGACACATAATAAAAATCATAATATTTAGTCTTATAATATAGACAGAAGCAAAAAGATGATTGCTGTAAATATATGAAAAAATAAACAGCAAAACAAGAAACTTTTCATTTAAAGACCAACACTGACATTTGTAAATACATTTTTCAGATCTCACGAATTTTAGCTGCTCAAACAGCTGCAATTGTCAGAGTTCAGTTCAACATTTATTGCCATTTCAAAAGAACTTAGATAAGCCAAATTTAAAATGGCTGCCAATTGCAGTAGCACTTTAAGTTTCCCGAAATGAGTTTTCCGCTGGTCAAAGGAAAGACATCGGGATTATAATTCAATCGTAAAAAGCAAAATCTGTAAACTAGTAGTGACTAAACTGTAGTCAAATATCTCTTGCCGGAGTAACATTTCACTCACGCAAACGGTTAGAACAAACAGTATCAAAAATTTGCCACGCATAAAATACTTTTGTCTATGCGCTAGTATGCATATAAGCGTGCGTGCGTCTAAAAGTGTGCTGAAATTTGATACAAATATAAAACCAGTTTCTTTTCCCACTTGATAGTTTATGTGACAGAACATCGTTTGCAGTTAAATACGTTTTGATTAACTTCAGGTTGCACCAAGTCATTTTTTGTAGTGATGATGAATATATATATATATATATATATATATATATATATGTGTGTGTGTGTGTGTGTGTGTGTGTGTGTGTGTGTGTAAAAATACTATTAATTTTCATATAAATATTATTAATTTATATATATATATATATATATATATATATATATATATAAGTAAAGAATACCTACAGAGCCCGACAGACCTACGTAGGTTTCACCTAAACGGATCGTCAGGGATAGCTCTCTAGTGAGGAAAGAAACAAACGACATGTATAAAGGAAATTCAATCAACCCAGGTGACCAAGAAGAAAGACACCAAGCACAAATAGGGGAGAACTTTATTATAGAAAACTAATTTAGTTTTCATTTAATATAATTTAAGAATATTTTAATATTAGTGAACGCAAAACGAAAACCAAAGAAACGAAAACCTAAGATAATACAAACCCACCATAACTTAATCCAAAAGCGAAGGCTTTCTATGCCTACATCTATTTAATATTTCAGTTTGGAATTCAATAAAGTATTGGTAGGTTTATACGAATCTATATCAAGTTTTTCCTCGATACACAACCGACAAAATTTCTGGCCGGCTTTATAATTAACACATCTTTTTAATACTTTCAATATAGGATCTATAATAAGCTCTTGTTTAATGGACCACACATAGGTGGATAGGCCATGTTTATACCTTTCATTATTAAAGCTACTAATATGATTGTAATATCTTTTTTTGAAAATATCTTCAGTAGCACCCACGTATATTTTTGGGTTCTGTGTCCTCAGCGTTTTTATTAATTTTAACACGATAGACGACGCAAGTTTGTTGACATTTACCCTGCAAGGTACAATTCTTCTTAATCCTACAATTACAAATACTTAAGCTAATACGCGTATCATCTCTAACTTTTTTCTTGTTTAATCCACTAATAATTGTCTCCAAATTGGGCATACAGCAATAACTAAGTTCTACGTTATTTTTCTTAAATATTTTATACCATTTTTATTATCTTTACCAAAATCTTGCTCTAATACATTGAAAAATATTTTACCGATTTTGGTTTTTACCGCTAAATAAAACGGGGGATTAAACCATAAAATGTTCCTACCTCTATTCCTTTCGTTTGTTTCTCTTAGTGTCCGTATATACTAATTTATCTCTATGACAACATTTAATAAATGCATCTTGTTTTTTAATTTTTATGATTATTAAAGTTATCTTTATTAGAATTTTTTTTTTGATAGACTATAAGAAATATATTAGCAATACCCCGCATAATGTGTGCGGGGTGATCAAATTTAGTGATTACATTTTGCAGATTTTGGTTTTCTTTCGTGTATGTGGATATGGATCCATTCATAAGATTAAGGGTGATGTCTAAATAACTCACCACTTTTAAATTGATTTCAACATCCAAATAAACCCGTTGTTTTTTTAAAAACCAGTAATTTTTTTCCGTATATTTTCATATTTTTAGGGGTTACTGTTATCGACTATGATTATATCGCGTGGTTGTTAAAATCTATGTACTTATTAAGCTTATACAGCAATAAGCACCTTATTAATTCTGCTACCTCGGCCGCATCATACGCTCCCATGGCATTGTCAAAGTTGTTTAAGCCATTCTTTTTTACCCATAAAAATTTTGTTGTGGTATAATAGCATTTTTCGGCAATGCCTAGTAACTCCTCTTTCTTGATCAGAAATTTCGCTAAATTCCTTAGCAAAACTAATCGACTCGTTGAATGTTTTTTGGGAAATAGATGTGTAATACAATTTAATATCACATTTAATGAATGAGCAATGTTCATTTTTATAGTACTTTTGAAACCATTCAATACAATCATTAGCGGATTGTCACTGGTTTATATTAGTAAACAATTTTAGTCACTTACATACTTTTTGCAAGATTAACTGACTTATTTTACCTAACTCTATTTTAGTAGGGTTCAGTAATCTATATTCAAGGTTTTTTGAAAAACTACTCTGATGAACTTTGACAATTATGAAAGAAGGTTTCAATTTTAATTTCTCCACACGATTGTATAACTCAAATATACCGACTAAAACACTAGCTTTTTGATTAAATTTTAGTCTATATACCTCTTTTTTTGTTTTTTTTCGTCATTGCATACAGTAATCTTTAGAAAAAATTTAAAATATATGAAATTATAAATTAAATTTGTTTTCTAAAAAACTTGAATGTAAAAATATTTCTAAAAAACATGAATGTAAAAATATTTCTAAAAATCATGAATGTAAATAAGAATTGACCCTACAAAATTTAGCTGAGAACTGTCAAAGATCTATGAGCGTAAAAAGGACTCAAAAGATATCGATATATCTGGCGTCACTCACATACGAAAAGTACACCTAAAAAACGTTTTTCCCCTAAGAGAAAACAAACTAAATCAATTAATCTGTTACAAAAATCAGATGAAACCTCCACCAGCTCATGCTATCACTTTTGAACTCTGCATTTTTACAAGAATTGTCCATACCGCTATAAAACTTGTCTGTTGTGCAATAAAGTTGGGCATAAATTTTCGCACTGTAGAACAAGGAAAGAGAACAAAAGCCGAGTGAGAGCAACTAGAACTGTCCAAAAGGACGGGATATATATGCAAAAATACATACAAGCAGAAATATTAAACAAAAAATTAGATAAACAAATGGATTCTAGGTCCGATTTAACAATTATTAACCAAAAGACATGAAAGAAATTAAACAAACCGTGTTGAAAACAGATAAAATAGTCAGGTCAGTAACAGGAAGAAAAATCAAATTTGAGGGGGATATTCTCAAGGTGACGTTGAACGAGATGACCAAGCAATTAAAGATATTTGTTCTAAAATAATACGGAGAATTTATTCGGAATTGACTGATTGCAGAAATTTCACATCTGGGATTTACCGATAAATACGTTCTGCCAAAAAGTGGAAAGTTTATCGACCGAGGCAGAGAAATTAAAGTAGACATCAAAGGAGATTTTCCCCGATATATTTTCAGCCACCCCGAGAGGTGCAAAAAAATTACGGCCAAAATTGACACGAAAAGAAAATGTACAAATAATTTTCAAGAAGAAAAGAAATGTACCTTTTGCATCATTAGAAAAGATAGACAAAGAGTTAGATAGATTTGTGGAAACCGGTATATTGGCAAAGGTAGAATATAGTCAATAGGCTGCACTAACGGTTTGCGTGAAAAAGAAAAAGAGATTAAGAGTATGCGCTGATTTCTCGACAGGATTAAATGCAGAGATTAGATTAGTACTATCCTCTCTCTAGTCCAGAAGAAGTATTGACAAATTTGAACGGAGTAAATTTATTTTGAGCAAAGCATACCTACAAATCCAAATAATTTTTTTATACAGAAGGTATCTGAAGAATGTAACAAGAAAGAACTAAAGATCAACTGCAAGAAAACCAAATGCATTGTCATCAGTAAAAGGGCACTCCAAATTGCCAAATACCGGTCGGGGATACTAGAATCAAGCAGGTACAAAAATTTAAATACATGGGAAGCGTTATAACAGAAGACGGAAAGTGTGGCACAGAGATCCGAAGGCAAATTGGCATGGCGAAAGAAATCATACCAGAAGTTGAGTAAAGTATTAAGAAACAGGATAATTTCGCTAGAAAAAAGAAAGAGTACTAGATTGCTATGTGCTGTCCGTTCTTCAATATGGCAGAGGATGCTGGACAATATCATCAAAGATGAAGGAAAAACTTTAAGCAACTGAAAGGTGTTTATACAGAAGGATGCTGCGAATATCATGGATCGAGCATGTGAACAATATGGAGGTCTTGGAAATGATGGAAACAAAAAGAAATTTAGTACTGCGCACCAAGAAGAGACAGATGAAGATCCTGGGACATGCAATGAAGAAGAAGTACCTGGAGAACCTGATACTAACCGGCCAGATATAGGGAGAACAGAGACAAGGGAAAGCAACGGATAACATATTTGAAAGACCTGATCAGGTGGATGACGGAACGAGAATTGCATGGTGTAACAGGAGCAGGCGTGCTCAGAGCCACCAGGGATAGAGAAAAGTGGAAAGCCATGATCGCCTAGGTCTTGAAGAGAGATGGCACATAGAAGAAGAGAAATACCTACAAATACGATTAGACGAAGAAAGCTCGAGGTTGTTGCATGTAAACATTCATTTAGGGTTATATAAGTTCCAGAGATTAGCATTCGGGATCAAGGTCGCGCCGGTGAAATTTCAACAAATAATGGACACTATGCTAGGCGAACTGGATTTCACAATTGCATACAGTGATGATATCCTGATAAATTGCAAAAATATTGAACAACACTGGAAACATGTTCAAGTGGTCTTCACGCGGATACAAATTTACGGCTTTCAGGTAAAAGAAAATGAATGTGATTTCTTTACGAAGGAGATAAAATACATGGGGCATATTATTGACAAAGAAAGATGAAGACCAAACCCAGAAAGGGCCACAGCAATAAAAACAAGATCCCCTATACGAACCGTTGAAGAAGGAAAAAGTTTGGAAATGGTCATCCGAATGTCAGAAAACGTTCAACAAAATCATTAAGACTCTAACAGCATATTTATTTTTAAGGCATTATGATCCAAAAGTTGAAATAATAGTCGCGAGTGACGCGACTTCTTATGGTGTTTCGTCATGTATACATCTTAAAATGCAGGATGGGACACTAAAACCCATCGCGCATGCGTCGAGAACGTTATTACCAGCCGAAAAAAATTACTCGTAAATCAAAAAAAGAAACGTTGGGAATATTTTTGCGGCTACGAGATTCCACAGATATATTTCCGGCAGATTCTTTAACTTGCAGACGGACCACAAGCCGATACTGACAATATTTGAATAAAAGAAAGCCTACCTGTCTACACTGCTAATAGATTACTAAGATGAAGGACGATTTAATTAAATTAAAACATCAAATTAGAGTATCTTCCATCAAACAAATTCGAGCATGCAGACGGTTTTTCGAGATTGTATCAAAGAAAACTGAGCACTTAGAAGATTCTCTAAATGCAGCATTACGACATGAGGTAGATATTAAAACATCATTTTGCATTACATTTCGAGACCTCCCCATCACATTACAGGAAATAAGAAACAAATCAGTGAATGACTAATTTATAAAAGAAGCGAAAATAAACATTGCATTAAAATATAAGCATATCCCAGCCAGTTTTTCGTTATGTGATAATGTTCTGCTACATCATGAGTCATAATCCTGAAAACGTTAAAAGAAGAACCTCAAAGATTTTCAATGGGCCCACCCAGAAAAGAACAGGGTGTAACCCTTAATGCGAAGTTATGTATACTAGCCAAATATGGATAAAGATATTGTACATATGGTGGACAAATGCAAGGACTGTTCTTTAGCAGTCAAGACACTACCGATCTCTCATAAGCTAGATCCATGCAGATTTATCAGGTCTATTAGAGGGTCTCTATTACTTGATTGTAGTAGAAAGTTAGAGCAAATGGCCAGAAGTATTTCATTGTAAAAAACTTACTCCTGAGAAGGAAATAAATTGCTCCCACGAGCTGATTGCTCGATTTGGAGTAGTGGATTGTCTAGTCATCGATAATGGGACACAATTTACATCTGCTGACTTTCAATCATTTTGTTAAACATTTCAAGTGAAACACATCAAATGTCCGCCATATCACCCAAGGTCAAACGGTTAAGCGGAGATATTTGTGGATACACTAAAAAAAATCACTGTACCAACAGAAAAAGCATTAAAACAATTCTTGCACGTGTATATAATTAACACCGAAAAGTACTATGCCATCGGCATTATAGCCGGCGGAAATAATATTGGCCCGAAAAATTAGATCGGTATTCGACATGTTACTGTCAGAACAGACAGAGACATCACCAAAACTTTTGTACCCAAAAGTAAATTTAACCCAGAGGAAAAAAACTTTTTTTTTTTTTAATGTTTAAAAAGAACACATCCTATTGGGAGCCAAGTACAATAGTAAAACGAATCGGGAACATGAGTAACATAATTCTGGTTCCAAAGTTGTAACATAAAAGGCATTAAAATTAGGTGAGAAAGTGGCTGATAGAGGATTCTAACGATCAAACTCGGGAAGAGGAGAAAATAATGGACTCAATATTTGACCCATTCGATTTGCAAAGGCCTCCAGCAGAAATCTAGCAGAAAAAATATTTACAGAAACTTTGATGATTAATCCAAAGAGAAAAAATATTAAAGACCCCTGCGAGGGAAAAGCTTGGGTGGGGGTGTCATGGGTCCTTACCTGTAACTCCACAATTAACTCTTCCTCACGCTATATATACTATGCTTCTTAAGAGAGAGAGAGAGTGAGAGAGGATCGAGTTCGTAGGAGTTCACTCCAAACCAAACTGACAGTCAGGCTAATACCTCCACATTTTGTATTATTATTTCTTGTTAATATATAGCGGGTATACTATCTTATTTATTCTTTTCTAGTTGTAGTAGGATTCCGTTCTAGTGAAGGGTAATTGTATATTCTTGCAGGTTAACGGAATTTGGCCTTGTGGAAGATAGCCCACTATAAGTCATAATGGTTATAAAATCAAGAAAGGCAATTTAAGTATAAAATAACATTTATATATATATATATATATATATATATATATATATATACACATATCAATTAATGTTTTACAAATAAAGCAATACTTGAAATAAAGGTCCAATGTAGGCGAAAGTGTTCATGACAAATAATAACGCTGAAAAAGATAAAAGGCTTAGGAATGTGGAGAATGTTAATTTTGAAGTTGCCACTTCTAAGGTCCGTAAGTCAGTAAGTTGGTTAGTGTGGAATGTCTTTTAAGAGGTCAATCCTGAGGGCAGTAAGTACTTTAGCGACAGGGAGAAGGAAAGAGGTCAGCTTAGTAGCCGCTCGACTTAAATCAAGGGGAGGCACTGGTTACTTTAGCCTTTCTGTCCTTCTGTCTGAGGATGCTTTTTTCTCCGCTTTTTATATACGCTTTTTGGATCAAAAGCTCGTTTTGAATTTCACACTTGTATTTGATTCCGAGTTTCCCATTGGCTGCTAAATAAAATTCGCGTAGGCACACAAAATGGAAATTTGATAATTGATTAATTTTTATTTTTCAACCGGAATATCTGCGCGAACTCGGATGCGCACGACGAGTTTTATTCATTTGCCTTTTTGGTTGTGAGAGAGCAAAACATCCGGTTCATTGCCTTTGTTCGGTCGGTATCACCACAAGTATATACTTGTTATTTCCACTCTGGTTGTTGTTCTTCACGGTCCATAACATAGTCCCTAAAAATAAGTAAAACATTCGTACACAGGCCTGTTTCACTGTATGACAGCTCATCTGTGTGGCGGAATTAATCATTGTGTGTGTGAATGTGTGTATGTCTGTATATCGGTCGTGTGTGCCGGTGTGTTTTATTTTTGTGTCTGCTTAGCTATATATGTGTATGTGCTTGTGTGATTACATACGTTTGTGTTTGATAGAAAACAAATTTGTAAAAGAGGCGTGTTATTGTTTCATAGTCAATATCGGCGTTCCAGACTAGTTCAATGCTTTTATTACGAATTTTGATAAATAACGGGGTGAAATTCTCGCACAAAAATTGACAATGCAAAGTCATGAACTGGGACAAGATAAAATATCTTTGTTTTTCTCATTACAAAACATATAGATTTTTGTTTATCTCTGAATATATTGTAATGAAAGTTGCAGATTTTTAATCTCCCAGTTAATTATTATATGATAGCCATATTTTCAGTGCTTTTTGTCTGTATATAGTGAGAATTTTCTTTCAGTATTGAATTTTTAAAAAGTTTTTTTAGATGTTAGCAAAATGATAAATACTTTGATATGAAACCAGACAGACATACCACGAAAAATTGTCTAGGCTTTTCTAAACTTCGCCAGAGGCTGTCTATTTGTTCTATTGTCAAACACAACGCTTTTATTTCACTGAACAACGCATGACGTCTTCTATCTTTGTTTCACTTCGTCTAAGAAAATTGATGCTCAGTAAAAACTCGAAAAACGGGAATAATTTATTGCTGCTACTTTATCTATATAAAATTTGAATTTGAACTATTTATCAAATGCATGCATAAAAACAAGAAAATATAAAGTAACAAGCTGATATTAAGCCCGGGTAGAATCAGAAATAAATGATTTACGGCTGTATATTTTTTAAGATATTACATATTTTGGAAACGTAATAATTTACATTTTGGGTAAGATGCATTCTATAACGTATGCAAACTAACAGGAAACTAAAAAATGTTAGAACAAAGAAAATATCGCGGAATGGTCATGTAAAATGAATCTTATTTCATAGATGAAAAAAAAAGCTCGCAATAAAAATGTGGTTCTCCGAAAAAAGCGACGCACTATGAGAGCGCAGAAAAAATTGACGAAAACAAAAATATGTTGGACACTTATACACCGACTCAAAAAAATTGACTGATATTTCTAATGGTGGAAGTTAAGGTGAATTTCATACATACGGACGGTAGGAGAGAGAATAAATTTCACCATGCCGTATACCATGTATTTGAATGGATGATGGACCAGGAATTAAGTTCTACAAGTACTAAAATAATTATGGCGAATCATTTGCTCCCATGCCCTGAAAGGATCTGCACTGGGATAGGGAAGTAAACTTATGTTAAAAATGTATATTTTAAAAATATTCTTTGAACGGATGCATATTATTAAAACTGGCAATGAGAATAGGTGTTTCGAGATTAGAACAAAATTAACATTCACTAACTGAGCCTTTGGCAATTCCGCATAATTTACCTCTAGAAATAAAAAAAACACACAGAAAAGATTAAATAAATGCGTAAAACGCAGTACTTTCTCAGTCGTTTTTAACGAAACGTATATATGTATTTCTATAAATAATTTATGGTAATTGTTCTGATGATATTTTTGCTAAGATAAGTGTGTTGTATATCAATAAACAGACAACACGGGTATATATAAAAATATATGACTTATATTTTTATTGATGAACGATGGACCGTGTAGCCTAGTGAACAGAGAGTGAGAGAGCGCTCTTCCAAAGTTGACAGGGTGACGGGGGGTGTCGTCGTATCTGTTGCTCCTCTACTCTGGTCTGGCTCTCTGCCCAGACTGCCCTGACTAGACTGCCGTGAAATCCGTGCCTGAGGTCTTTTTTATCTCCAAACCGGTACTTCCGATTTTTGCCTCGCCTACGCACGCCCACGTAATTCTCAGGGACACCTGTTCTGTTTGCCTCTTGTAGCCATTTCCGCTACTGCCGGAAATAAGGTCAAACAAACATCCGTTCCTTTCAACGACCGGAAAACACCCCCGTTTGCATCAGCTTTCTTTGGGTGGGGCCAGATTATTATATTACAAGTGAACAATTAAGCACATTGCCAGATTTGTGTGAAGATCTCATCAATTTGCATTTAATTGGTTAGATGTAACCATATGTTCTATGCTAACTGTTTTTTTCGCACATTTCTCCCTTGTAGTATTTCATTCCGACGCAATGCTTTCCCGTCAAAAATTTAAATGCAATGTCAATCGCTATATATTAACCTAAATACTATTTTCTTTTCCCAATCTTTAATGAGTGGTTTCTTTGAAATAGATTATATATATATAATTTTATATAGATTTTATATATATATAATTTTATATAGATTTTATATATATATATATATATATATATATATATATATATATATATTGTGCATTTCGTCAACAATCTCTCTTTTATAAAGGTTTCATTCATTAGTTTCGTATATAAATTTTCATGTGTTCGCCTAATTTATTTTTCTTTTCGGAACACAAATTATATAAGAAAGGTCATGTATGGTGGTTTTTAATCTCATTATTTAAATGTTGAAGCGCGTTTTTTTTGTTTGCGTTATTTGACGTAAAACAAGGTTTCTCCGAAATGCTGTCATATTAGTTTCCTTGTTGGCTACCGGGTCATGTAATTTGAAAATAGTGTATTTGTGCAACAATCTTTTTTATACAAGTTTTATTGATGACAGACAAGGTATCATCATTAAAGATTTTACATAAAGTACATGTTTATATGAATTATAATTTGACATAAATTACATGACCCGGCAACCAACAAAGAAAGTAATACAACGGCATCTCCGAAAAGATAAATAATAATAGGCAAAACGACATTCCAAATTTAAATCCTAAGATTGAAAACAATGATATGAGACTATTATTATATAATTTGATTTCCAAAAGATATATATTGATACACATGAAAAGTATATCACAAACTTAAATATAACATCTTGTCTTCGAGGAAACACACACACACACACACACACACACACACACACACACACATATATATATATATATATATATATATATATATATCATTTAACTAATTAGTTTGTGGGTCATAATAAAATTAGACTATTACATAATATTTCTAAAAAGTGTTCAATACAATTACATTTAAAAAATGTTCATTTGAAAACGAGTAATTACGCTATCTATATATTTACCATGTTTTGTTTTCAGGCGATTTGCAATAACAGATTTTACCTTTTGTGCACACACACACACACACACACACACACACACACACACACACACACACACACACACACACACACACACAGGGAAGCCCATTAACATATCTGTTATAGTATTCTATGACTTACAACTAAACGCAGTGACGAGAATAGTGTAAAACCGGAGAAATAATAATCACACTGAAATATGTGAATCCGACTTACGTAAAGAGAAAAAAATAGGTAACATTTTGGACAAGGAAACCTCAATGACAGAGTTGAAAAAGGGGTCGCAAATGGTGCACAGCAAATGTACAGATAATAAACAACACCGGGCTTCAAGGACACCATAAATGTTTATTGTCAAAAAGAAGCTCAAGATGTGACATGAAGAAAATCGATTTTATAATTATAAACAAGCGATTTATGAATGCATTTGTTTGTGCAAAACTTTACTAAGTGCCGCATGCAAAGTGACCACTTTGCAGTTGTTTGTAAACTAAGGATGAATCTTCGGAGATTGAAGAAAGCCTAGTGCAGCACCCAGCCTGCAATAAAACAAACTTGTGAATGATCTCGACCTGCAGGAAAAATATACTGACAATGTGAATCACAAATACGAAGAAGAAATTGTAAATGAAAACTTGAAATGAGACACACTAAAGGAAGTGCTAGTGACTCAATCAAACAACATTGTCCTCAAAGAAATAGGAGTAGAAGAAATAAAGAGTAGATATCTGTAGTGATTTTTGACATCATGGGATGGATACAGAAAATGATGCCAAGACATGGAACGGAATACATAAAATGACACTAATAAATAAAAAGCCAATGCAGACAGTCTAATGAAGAATAGCTCAATAACAAATGTGCAGAAACAGAGACTAATAAATAAGACATGCATAAGAAAAAAGGAAGAACAAGACAAAGGATATGCTCTCCAAAATTATGTATAAAATCCAATAAAAAATCTCATATTACAGAAAGTGAAAATACGCCAGCGATGGGAAGAAATTACGGAATATCTCCTCCATGACAAAAGAGTGCAATCGACTGACTGACCGAAAATATTAAAAATCTGAAGTGAAAGCATCAGAAGCCAAACTGAATAGAAAAATAGCAAGCTGACCAGACGGCAATGTAAGAGAAATGCTGAGAGGCTTAAACGATTTCAACGTAGAGAAAATTGCAGAAATAATAAATGAAACTTATAATAGTGGTGATATAAAGGAAGATATATTATCATATTACTGCTTAAGAAGCTAGGCGCATATGAATATGAATTCCACCGTACAATCAGATTACATAACAAAACTCATCAGCCTAATCCTGATGAATAGCGCTCGCAGCTGAATTGGGCCAGAGATAGAAAGAACAGTGCGATTACTTTAATGACTCTGGAAAAAGAATGCGATATTTATGCTTTAAATGATAGCAAAAATTAAGAAAAACCTTTACCAGTGTTTATATACTACGCATTTGACAAAGTACGCCACAGTCTTTATATAAATGCTTTGTGATATTTGGGGAAAAGTATTAGAGCAATCAAGAACAGACAGGAAACGAGTTTAACAGATATGCAGCGAGACAATTCTAAGGACCCTAGATGTCATGCCTGGATTAATTTGGCGGCAACAATCTGATCAATATAAGATACTCAGACAATACCGTGTTGATAACAGACGCGGAAAGCAAATTACACTGTCATCCATAGAAAGCAGCTGATGAAGACGAAATGGATGGACTATAAATAAACTACAAGAAAACTTAATGCATAGTCATCAGTAATATAGGAGACCTTAATACCGTATGCAGGACGTGGTTACTAAAAATCAAGCAGAAATTTAAATATCTGGTAAGTGTTACTAACAGATGACGGAAAGTGCTATTACTGATTCTACGGCGAATTGACATGGAAAATGATGCGTTCCAGCAGCTGAATAGAGTATTATGATATAAGAAAAATTTGCTACGAACAGAGAAGAAAGTAACAATTGCTATGCATTGTCCATTCTGTAATATGCAGTGAATGCTTGCAGATTTCGTCAAAGATAACGAAGAGACTTAAGGCACCCGAAATGTTGATCTACAGAGATACCATGAGGATACTGTGGATCGAAAATGTGAGAAAGGATGGTGTTTCGGAGAGGATGGAAAGGAAAATAAATCTAAAACTTAACATCACGAAACAACAGCTGAAACTTTTGGGATATGTTCTGAGGACAGAGGGCTTAGAGTATCCGATCCCCACAGGTCTGATGGATGGAAAAAAGACAGAGGAAAGCAACGCGTATAATAAACGATAGGCTTGGAGAAATAGATATCAGAACGGATCTATGTTTGGGTCACAGGAGAACACTTTCTAAGAGTCACTAGGACAGGGAGATGTGGATTTTTATGTGCCTTATGACAAGGCACATAAAAAGAAGGAGAATATGTTCTTCAAGCCCAGTCATTGTCACATTGATTTTTAGTCTTCGTTGATTTTGCAACCAATTTTACTAAAGGAAAACACACATTCCCTCTTAAGGACGTGCCAGGATGTGCGTTGTGGAGCAGTTCATAGGGACTCGGAACGAGGAAATCGCGGTGTCGAGTTCGAAGTTCAGTTGAATTCTTTGCATTCACATATGCAGAAATACCCTTTGGAGAGGTATTAATCCTTCTCTTCCTTCCAGTTATGTGTTAAATATCAGGACGGATTGCGTTCTATAGCCTTGGATGGCAACCAGTCTACCGCAGAATGTAATGGCAACCTACTGCAGGATAATCTTCTGCCCAGTCAGTCATGTCTCTTTGGAGACATGATCGCCCAAAGCGTGTATCACGTGTGGCACTTAACTGACTGACCCTCTTATGATTATACAAATCACAAAAATATTTCTAAATCCTGTCTACTTCATGTTTCTTATTAAAACTCTAAGAAAATTCAAAGATAATTGGTGAATACCTATGCTACTGACGCAAAATTGTATATCTGACAAAAATTCTGACAGCTTATCTTTACCAGTAACTATCTCTAACAGTTCAATGAGTGAATAATTATCTTATAACATTCAATATTAAAAATAAAAAATAGTAACGTTCCATAAGCACCAAGCAGATCTTGTATATTCTTGTATCTCAATAAACAACTTTTCTCTAATTGATGGTGCTTCCTTTTTAGCGTGGTGTTATTCCTTTCCTTCTACATCTCAAGTAGAACTAATATATACCATCGACGACTAAATATTCCGCAAATTGTCAGTCATCTGTACGTTCAATTAAGAACCTTGTTCCTTCCGGTATGAACAATTTTTAAAAGAATCAAATTGGACCAAATATGGAGTACTGATTTTATAACTGATTTGAAGTTTACCAATTCTCAAATCTCAGTTAGGATAGAATTAAGAAATATTTCATTATCATTGAATCTTTTCTAATACGCTAAATTTACTTTTTAGCAAAAAAAATATGCAGGCTAAGAGGAAAACAGGTTTTTATTTTTACAACATTTTCTTCAATATAACGTTTTATCATAATTAATCGGATCAATTCAATATATCAAATATTATGCCGTGATAGAATTAATCTGAATTAAAATATATAATATTAAAATTGTATTATATTACACATCGATATTCAGTTGATGATCTCTTGCCAATCTAGAGACTTACTTTTACTCCCTGTTCAACAGATCCACACTCACACATACACACACAGGCGTATACATACAGGCGCACACGTATGATGCATTTATATTGTTCTCGAGTAGAACCATGTTTTTTTTTAACGAAATCAGCATATATATGTATATGTACCTTTTATAGAGGTTATAAAGATATTGCTGTATCCACCTTTCTAAGGTAGAACAACCTATCCCTCTACAAAAAAATAAAATAAAAATAAAACTAGTTTAGAATAAAAACATACACTAAAACCGTCAGTGCTTTTCTTCTCTAACGGAGGCTAATTGTATAATACTCCCAGCGATAATGCCTGGCCCACAAGATAGGTACTTTTTTTACGATACCGCCGATATGCAAGATCCCAAGAAAACATTAAGCTCCCATTTGACAGGTCTGTTCTTGAAACTGATGGGCGACCAGACACATTATTCACCAGAAAAACCTTGTCTGGTAACCACTTGTAGTCGGTTGCCGTTAACTCAATCATGCTAATGGTTGCCTAGTAGCATTCGTAAAAAGACCTGATTCTCTTACTCTCTCTGTCTATTCCTCTCTCTTAAGCACACACACAAGCACACACACACACACACACACACACACACACACACACACACACACACACACACACACACACACACGTGTCCATACACGACTACGCTAGTTACAACCCTTCTTCTTATTATTATTTTATGTGCCCTGTCCATTCAGGACATAAGCGATTATGGTTCTCCACGTCACCCTATCCCTTGTGGCTCTTAGTATGTTTGAGCCTGTTGCTCCTGGCAACCCCGTTCCGTCATCCACCTGATCAGACCCTGAAAATATGTTATCCGCTGCCTTCCTCTGTCTCTCCTTCCTTTTATCTGACCAGTCAGTATCAGGTTCTCCATGCTCTCTTTCCTCATTGCATGTCCCACGAACTTCAGTTGTCTGTTCCTGATGCTCAGCATCAATTTCCTTTTTGTTGCCATTCTTTCCAACACCTCCTCGTTGCTTGCATGCTCAGTCCACGATATCCGTAGCATCCTTCTGCAGAACCACATTTCGGCCGCTTCCAGTTTTGTCCTCATTTTCGATGATATTGTCCAGCATTCACTGCCGTATTGAAGAACTGACATCACGTAGCAGTCTAGCACTCTTTTCTTCGTTCCTATTGAGATTTTCCTGTGTGTTGGCATTTTGCTCATCTTCTGGAACGTGTCCTTTGCCATGCCAATTCGCCTTCGGATCTCCGTGTCGCTCTTTCCATCTTCTGTTAGAACACTTCCTAGGTACTTAAATTTTTGTATTTGCTTTATTATGTTATCCCCCACCTGTATTTGGCATTTTGGGTTGTATCTTTTGCTGATGACCATGCACTCAAAACAGCAAAGTATAAAGAAAAAAGCCCAATACTTAATAAAAACAATTTTTTCCATTAAAATATTTATCTTATTATTAAGAAGAAATATCAAATTGCTTTTTAATTACGTTTTTTAAATTGTTTAATCCTTTCTAAGGCGTTGGAAATTTTAGTAAATATCCTGTTTTGTTTTTAATTAGCGGTTAGCTAAATCGTTACAGACGTTTACAATGGAAAACGTAATATTGCAAAGCTCATTTATTTTTCAGGTGATAAACACATTAAACTGAAAATTCTTACAAAAGTGAAAAAAATGTCGGATTTTAATAAAGGTTTCAGCACTTATCTCCAAATAAATAACATTTTTTAAATTATTATTTATGAAAATATTCGCAAAATATACTTTTTTTACATCTGTTACCCGACCTCCAAGTAAATTCATTAAATTGTAAGAAATTAATTTTTTTTGCGAAAATTGGTTTAATTTGTTAAACGCAGGACTCGTTGGGGAATGTAAGTCTTCTAGTATTTTTTAAAAGATTTTGCCCTCATTTCCGATAATCTGTTCTAATAGAAAAAATGAAAAGTGTCATAAAAGTCTGACATTAATCAATTTAATAAGCTTTTAATTGTATTAACAGATATTATAAATAAGGACATTATAGTCTGAAGAAAAACATAGATTAGTAATGATATTTTAAACGACTTGTTTTCATTTTTTAATAATAATATTATAAGAAGTTTCAAAAACATTTTAAAATTGCGTCAAACATTTTTGTCGTTATTTTACTAAAATATTAATGGAAGATTATATTCACTAATCGAAAATTGAAAAGTTTAAAACAAATTGTCGTTCCTTTGTATACTTAAAATAGTTTTTAATTTTTTTGTGTCTTTAATTTTTTTTTCTTTAGCAGATTAACTTTTATGGGTATATTAAAATGCCATGTGTTTCAAGGATTCATCCCCTTGAAGGAAAAATTATATAGTTATGTGATATTGTCCCTTTATGAGTCCACGGACTTCATTGACGGAAGCAATCCTGAATATCCTTTTCGAACAGCGATCCATCTCATCATAATCACTTAGATTACTTAGTGTTTTTTTAAAAAACGTATACCTTTTCAGGTATTATTTGAAATTTTGCAGAAACATCGTCTAAAACTCCATCGTCATTGAATTATGGTGGTTTCTTAAACTGGAGAATTTTCTTGGTTAAAAAGTACTTCACAAAACATTGTCACTGATGTAAGCACTGTGGTGTGGCGAGACGACAATATACATTTTTTATAAGCAATGCTAGAACAATAAAATGAAGCAAGAACATTATAACCTCATTAGCGCGGCAGAATTTGTGATGAAAGTTTTCGAAGTGGCCCCATTCTGGGTACTTTAGCTCTTTTATCACAGTGTCATTCCCAAAACATGTTATCCGATTTTATATATCTACGAATATATATGTATGCGTGTGTTTTGTTATTTAAGCTAATAAAAGATGGGAAATTATCTTCTGATCTGAGATATAATTTCTTAAGGTTAGAAAAGACTTATTGATGGAGCCAGTCGTATATAAAAATTGGGAGTATATAAATATACAAATAAATAAACGCCGATCGTAATTTGCATTAAAATCTGTGTTTGTTCTATATTTCCCCACCGGAATTACAGATGAATGATCATGTAAAAAGAACGTTTCCATCAATAAAAACATTTTTAGACTTAAGAATTCATTTCTTGGAAGGAAATGCGTCTCTACAGGGTTTCCATCTTTTCATTCTCATGTACAAGATTCGCTATTCAACACACACACGCACACAGAAACATACACACAAGTATATACACTAACAAACTCACATGTACAAACATATTCACACACAAATATATATATATATATATATATATATATATATATATATATATATCGGCACACGTACAGATATATATATATATACTTCTGCATATACAGATATAATTGTTAGTAATATTTCTATATGCGTAGAAACATACACGAATTAACATATTTATACGTATATTGTACGGAGATATTGGAGTCATATTTTGCCTCTTTCTTTTTCACTGTGAATATTATTTTTTCTCTTCTGTCTGCATAAATATGTTTTATTAAAGTAAATAATAATTTTCAGGATAGAATTACAAACATTGATAAAATTAGACTGAACATTGCACAGAAAAGGATTGTTTGACGAAAGCTATTTTATTAAAACAACCATAACAATTAATTAAAGGCAAATACTGTTAATGAACAGTCCACCCGAAAATTAATATGTAAAGAAAATGAATCTAGTGCTCAAATCTTACAAGTATTTCTTACATTTATAGTGCAATCACGTGTTCCGTTCATAAACCTGTGATAATGATATAGTTGTAATAATTGCTTGCGTGGGCAACGACGAAGATTTTTAGAGGATGTTCACAAGGAGGAAACTGATAATTATTATCAAGAAAAGACAGCGTAAGTTTTTGGGATATTTAATGAGGATGGAGGGCTTGGAGAACCAGATGCTCGCAGGACGAATTCAGTAAAAGAGAGAAAAGTGAAAGCAATGCATGACATACTTGATAGACTTGAGCAGATGAATGGTAGAGTGGAGATTGAGTGAGAGTATTAAGAGCGATTAGGGTAGAAAGATGTGGAAGGCTATAAAAGCCTACGTTCTAAAGGAACATGGCCCATAAATATATATTGTTATCCCTAGTGCTTCATTTTGCAGATGTATTAGCAAACTCAACTTTGGTAGAACAATTATCAACTACAATGGTTTCAACATATGAAAAATAATCCGATAATTATGATTTAAATTCTTTTCAGATCGTTATATTCATACAAAACCGTACTAGGTCTACTGATAACATAATGCGCCAAAATTCATAATCTCGTGTTTTTACGTTTGAGGAAAATAGCTGTAAGGTTAATTTTTAAACGTGGTAACTTCAAATGACGGCTTTTCAACATTGATCGAAACATATAACTAATCTTCATTGTTTGCGCTTATGATAAATATTGTTTGTGTAAAAATGTTCAGCTTATTGCATAAAGCACGCATTTAATTTTCAACAGAAACATTTTTAAACAAGATGTGATTGATGATATACAGACAAAGAATTATATGAAATTATAATATATATCATAGCTAAAAGCCACATTGCGCGTCTTACATTGACTACCTGAGAATTAGATTCCTGTTAACACAATTCGCAAATTATGTATTAATATTAGTAAGAAAAATAAACTGATTCTGGTAAGTATGTTGGGACAGTGAAATCATCCCACCTATATCCTAGACGTCTTACATAGTTTCTAAAATAATAAAAAATTAACGGGATATCAAGATTAAATGATTTACCTTTTCTTCTTAATTGTACTTAGCAGAATATACTTTTCTCTGGGATAAATAATATAATTGTTGGCGGTTTTTTGTGTGTGGTCAAATATTTGTTGCTTTCTTCATCATTATTTGTTTTCCATCGTCTTTGCAAACTTGCTTAAAACTGGGAAACATTTCGCATTAAAATATCAAATTAGCAAGCATTCATTCATCAACGCAAACAAAGTGACCAAAATTCAAGTAATAATTTCAATTAATGATTCGGATATTTTGCATCATTTGGCATCCACGAAAATTATGAAACATTCTAATTGTTTAATTGCTATTAACATCAAATATTTTACTCTGATATGGAGCATTATACTTCCGAGCTGGTAATATTTACAGCATAATAATTTACAAACAACCTTCCAGATCATTGCTCGTTTGCAACATTTTCAAAATGGAAACTTTATCTGAAAATGGTTTCTTATTTTTTCCGTCTAGAAAAGATCAATGACCAAAATTCACCAATATAAAAATAAATTCAGTAAATATACACACACTCGCACACACATAAAAAAGCAGAAAGTGATGTAAGACAAGAATGTTTGTGTGTTAGTGTATTTTTTTGTTTTTCTCCACCGGGTTTATTGAACTTTTAAAATTAAACAAGCTATAGAATTAATTTTAGGAGGCCACAATGTTAACTAAATAAGTCATGCAAACGACACTGTGTTGTTTGAACATACTTAACGGAAGCTACAGATATACAATATCTGTGGGAAAACGGAAAAGGAGATCATTGCAGATTTTGAAAGATGATAAAACAACGTTTGATGTTTTGAAAGCGTTAAATGAAAAATATCAATACCTATGTGCTATATGAGTGCATATACTCACAGTTTTAATTTCGGGAAGATAATCGTGATTTGAACAAACGTATTATACGAACTGTCTAACCGGACAGACACTTGATAATTGTCATTTATATATTGCGGGGCATACAATTAAGCACACAGTAATATGTACGTGTGCCAGAAAATTTGGAATCCTTAAATTCCGTTTGGATAAAAATTGCGAGGTCAACTGTAGATTGAGAACACATTCTAGATAGACCAGTCGGGCTGAATCATTGCTGGTGGTGAAACTTGGTAGAATCTGTATTTATTCAAATACAAAATCGTGAGAAGCAATTACCAGAAATTCATTACAAGAAATAGTCGTTGCTGTATCGTAGTGGTTTCCAATTATAATTATTTTGGTCGGCAGATTTATAGGCTTTTAACGGAAGCATTTATCCAAATAGGGTTGCGTCTAATATTTCCACACGCAGTACTAACAATGATGAATTCTACATTAAACTAAATCAACTTGTTATTGTACAAAAGTATAGTGATGATTCATTTCTTGGTTAAAGTCATTAAATTTTCTGCTTTAATCCGACTAATACAGTCGATTTTGTCTTCTTTCCCAGTATCAGAAAAATTGTCGGATACATTTTTTCTAGAATCTTAATACAACGTCGGTTGGGGAAAATGATATTAGATTGTCGAATCGACTATCAGTTGAAAATGATATTCCAACATACGGAAGTGACGACCAGAAGTTATTAAGACCTTAGAGACCGTGGGTCGACGAAAAATGGCATTATGTGTCACAGGTGTCAGAATACAATGAAAATCAATTTTTTAAACGTGTTTATTCGATCTCATTACACCATCCGGACGGATGTCTTATTTTTGTTATTTTTTACTGGTCATAATACAAAATGTTATACGCCAGTTGTATCTAGCTTGTGAATTTTAGAAATATCGAAATAACAATCTACGCTCTTAATTATAACAGGATAACAACATTTTTTCTTTTTATATCAAAAGTTTCTTTTTTCATAAAGCCTTCAGTAACTTACGTGACATATTTGATACACATCTGGGTGATCATGGCTCGAAAGAGACATAACCTTTCTGGGCAGAAGATTTTTTCGCAGTATTCTGTCATTACTTTCTGCAGTAGACTAGTTGCCAGCCAAGCTATAGAACCCAATCTCTCTTACTATTTAACCAGTACCTGAGGAACGATTTTCGGATTAATAAATTTTTCAAGTGTATTTCCGCGTATTACCGTTAAAAAATTTAAAAAAAAATTCTGATAAAAATTGTTGTCATTAAACAATTTCATATAATTATTGTTATAAATTGGATGCAGGTATAGTGGATGTAAAAATACCTACTTGCAGGAGAAAAACAACAGCATCTTTTACCTTATAAACTTTCACTTATATATATATAGTCATCCACAGACAGATCTGTTTCGCTGTATCACAGCTCATCAGTACGATTAGACTCCGATTGCTTTTAACACTGCATTGAAACCCGACGGAAGTGGCGTCAGTCGGCGGTCCTACCTCTGGGCCATGGGCGAACGGTAAAAGAAAGCAGAGAATTTAGCATGTATATTTTCATTATACACAGCCAATAACCAGAGTGCTCTAATTCATTAGTGAATGAGCGATATATATATATATATATGTGTGTGTGAGTGTGCGTGCGTGTGTGTGTGTGTGTGTGTGTGTGTGTGTGTGTGTGTGTGTGTGTGTGTGTGTGTGTTTTGTGGGACCTCATATTTTTCTATGATAATGGACTCGACTTGAGTATATATATATACTTCTGCCATAGTGAGATACTCCTGCCATATGTGAGATATAAAGAACAGTAGAGATCCATTACGAGTACAATAACAGACAATGCGTCACCAGTCATAGTAGCTCTGAGCTCCTCTCAGCCAGAATAATATTACACGGATATACTAATTGATATACTTCAAGACTTATATATATATATATATATATATATATATATATATATATATATATATATTATATTGCATTCCTGGATTACTAACCTGCGTTCTAATTGTAGCTTTGTTTTTAATAAAACCTATTATCCTATCTCAAATATCTGTTTTGTTGTTCATTGTTTTGTGTGGTTCCTCACCCGGAATCCACAACTATATATAAAGAAGAAGACTGGGTGCTTGTATCTATTTATACCTGCACAGAAACATATGTGTTTTTCATCACCCTCATAGGGTAGCTGTGATAACTAGTGCAACTATATTGAAAAGGCCTTAACTTATTTTGCAAAATCTTCTGAAAGATTACGCATTGCCTGGCGTGATTGACATTATTGACAATACTTTTTGATGGTAACATGTATCTTCCTGCTAACACTCGACATTCCAAATGGTTCCGTCTACATAAATTTACGGGTCAAATTTGTATATGATTTAAGCATTTTCTAAAGATGATTCATGCTGGAAACGAAATCCTAGTTCAATAACTGCAAGAAACAAGACGACAAATTCATCAAAAACTAAGAAAGAGTAGATTCAAAATCGCTTCCCATGGTAGGAATACGAAATTTCTCTATTTGAGGCAGTATGTAAACGACTTGCATACATGCAAACCTTTATACCAATATAAGCAATTTCACTATTGCAAACTGGGAATAACATACACTGCACATGTAACCTATAAAGGTGTTAAAATACCCATTAATCTTTACTTACAGTTAGAACAAGACATTGGAAACATTTAGATATAATGTGGGGAAATGTTCAGGAAATATAACATAACATGATAAATTGAAGTTAATATTAGCAGACAAATGTAACATTTATACTAATAAAAAATATGAATAAAGCACAAAATAGGATCAAACCGAAGTGTTATCAAAACGTAGTAAATACTTGTAAGAAAAAATATGACTGTGGATAACAATTATTATCAAGTTATTGAACATCAGATTTGGAAAAATAGAGTTAAATTAAATAGAGTTAGAATTAAAATTAGTAGACATTGCACTATATTATAACTGTCAATATTTATCCATTAGAGCAAAGTAACAAAAAAATCTTTATTTTATATGTGCGTGCATATGATTGTATGTTCCTTTCCGTGTTTAATAATGTACTTATTGAAGTTTGTTTTGACTTTCAGATTGCAAAGATTAGATTGAACTGGAAGAAAAACAAAATATCTAAGAAGAAATACGACATTTTAAAGCTAATGAATATTGCTGCTAAAAATTGTAGAATAATTGAAAATTGATAATAAAACATTCTGAAATAAAACAGAAGCATTCAGTCTGATAAAAACTGGAAAATTGTTACAAGAATGGTAAAAGAAAACTTGAGAGAATGTGTAAAACTGTTTTTACCAGTGTAAGAATATTAGCCCTAACCTTAAGGACAGAGTCCCAATAATAAAACTAGTAAGTAATTTGCTTTAAAAAATAAAAGTAACAGTGCTATTAATTTTAAGTCAACATCCCAAGAAGAACATGTGTTTGTTGGGAAACGAGGTACAGGAAAATTGTTTATATGCATTAGATATAATAATGGATATCGAATATCAATATCTTACTAATTGCTATGGTATGTTTACATCCCAAACAGAAGCATGGGAAGGTGGGAACTGTGCATTAAATAGTTTCATTGAAATAAATTGAGTAATGTTTATCGAATAACATTTACTTGTCATGGGCACTAGTGAGATGAATCAACATTTCAAGCAAAAGCACGTTTTGTTGCGCAACGAAGTACAATAAACCGGTTTCTATCAAGTACTTCTAATAATGGATATTGATAACATTGGCTTCTCATAGTGTGTGACATAAAAATCAATATTATAAAAACAAGAAAATTTGGTGGGAAACAATTTGCTAAAAATCTTTCTATGGAGTAGTTTTAATAATGGACATTGAATACTATTTGCTTGTCATAGTGCCTGGTAGAAAATAATCATACCAAAGTGAAGCGTGCCTGAGGGGTCGATGAACTGACTCTCATTTTATTTCAACAGTCCATCCTGAATCATGTATTGGTGGGCAATGTAGTGCATGAAAACTGTTTCGATGAAGTCTATTAAGTAATGGATATAGAGTTATGTTGGTTAGTCATAATGACTCCTATAATAAATCTACATTGTAAACAGAATCATTATTTGGCAGCAACAAAATGCATGAAATCTTTTTCTATATTGCAACTAATAATAATTGATATCAAATAACATTGGCCTGTCATTTTGATTTTTATATGCCAATATTTCAACAGAAGCATGTTTTGGCGGTGTTAAAGTGCATTCTAAGTGTTTATGTTTGTGAAGTAGTTAGATTCCACTGACATGTTGACTGCACAATTAATCACCATCCAAAACAGAAGCATGTTTGGGTGGGCAACCAAAAGCATGAGAACTGTTTCTGTGAAGTGCTTTTAATATTGGATGTCAAATATATTTGGTCCGTCATGGTGACTTGTATAATATGTCAACATGGAAGCATTATACTTGACTTGCCCAATAACCAGAGTGCTCTAATTCATTAGTGAATGAGCGATGTATATATATATATATATATATATATATATATATATATATATAAATATGTGTGTGTGTGTGTGTGTGTGTGTGTGTGTGTGTGTGTGTGTGTGTGCAGAGCGTGGTACATGAGAATGAATTTATAGAAAATAATTTCAATAATGGATATCGAATGACGTTTGTCTTTCGTTATTACTTCTATAATATGTCAACATCTCAAGCAAAAGCATGATTTTGTGGACACCTATTTGAAATAACACATTTTTTATGAAGCAGTTCTAATACTGGATATCGTATAATATTATAATGATCAATCCATACAAAAATATGTTTTAGTCAGCCACAGAGTGCAAGGATTTTGTCTCTATTAAGTAGTTTTTTATTTTATGGATATCGAATAACAGTGACTGATACAATTAAAAATCTAAAAGAGAATCATCTATTGGATGTCGAAAAAATGATGAAACTGATT
The DNA here is from genome assembly GCA_037127315.1 of Ascarosepion bandense. Lineage (NCBI taxonomy): Eukaryota > Metazoa > Mollusca > Cephalopoda > Sepiida > Sepiidae > Ascarosepion > Ascarosepion bandense. The sequence continues at coordinate 1,035,248 of JBBBDQ010000250.1, forward strand.
ACATGTACTCGTTTCACTGATAGCTATATAATAAAATAGGCCAGTCATGTTTGCCTTGTAAAATAATTCAACATCCCAAAAAGAAGCATATTTTATAAGGAACGAAATTGCATAAAAATTGTTTCTATGCATAAATAAGATGTAGAATAATATTGGCCTCTCAAGGTGACCGCTATGGAAGTATCCAAAACAGTCACGTTTTGCTTGTGAACGAAATGCATAAACATGTTTCCCACAAACTTGTTTTAGTGGTGGATGTTGAATAATATTGACCTGTCATTATGATTTGTATATGTGAACAGCCGAAATCCTTGTTTTTTTCGGTAATGTAGTACATGAATTTTTTTCTTTGGAGTTTTTATGATAATGGATATCAAGCAACATTTGACTGTTATGATTACTGGTATATTAACTCAAAATCACAAATAGAATGACGTTTTATTTAACAATGACGGTCATAGCATATTTCTGTGAAATAATTTCAACAATGCATATAGAATAACATTGGTTTGCCAAGTTACTGGAATAATTACTTAACATACCAAACAGGAGCAAGTTTTGGTTGGCAAAGATGTGCATGTAAACTATTTCCACGAAAGTGATTTAATAAAGATATTCAATATCATTAGCTTATCATGGTTACTAAAATTATAAATGACAATCCCAGAGAGAAGAATGTTTTAGTGTATAACGATGTGCATGTAAACCCTTTCTATGAAAGAGTTTTAATGAAGGTTATCTAATAGCATTGTATTACCCTGGGTGCTGGTATAATAAATAATGTCCAATAAATAAGAATGTTTTCGTAGGTAACGATATGCATTTAAACATTTTCTATGAACGTGTTTTAAGAAAGAATATGAAATAGCATTGTTTTATTATGGTTACTGGTATAATAATTCAATATTCCATAAAAGTATGTTTAGGAGGGCAACAATGTGCATGTAAACTATGTCTATGAAATTAAATATTTCATATTTTGTTATGGTTAGTGGTAAAACACGTCAATCCTAAAAAGAATAATATTTTGGTGGTAACATTTGATTACGGTGATTTTTGGTAAAATAATTCAACATCTCAAAAAATATTTCTTTGGATAGCTATGTGCATATAAACTATTTCTATGAAAATGTTTTAATGAAGGATATTCAATAGTATTAGCTTATTATGGTTACTACTATAACAAGTCAACACCCCAAAAAGAAACATATTTTGGTGGATAACGATGTGCATGTAAACTCTTTCTATGAAAGAGTTTTAATGAAGGATATCTAATAGCATTGCATTACTATGGATACTGGTATGATAAATAATAACTAAAAACAATATATATTAAGGGGGAACGATGTGCATGTAAACTATTTCTATGAATTTGTTTTAATGAAGGATATCTAATAGCATTGCATTACTATGGATACTGGTATGATAAATAATAACTAAAAACAATATATATTAAGGGGGAACGATGTGCATGTAAACTATTTCTATGAATTTGTTTTAATGAAGGATATCTAATAGCATTGCATTACTATGGATACTGGTATGATAAATAATAACTAAAAACAATATATATTAAGGGGGAACGATGTGCATGTAAACTATTTCTATGAATTTGTTTTAATGAAGGATATCTAATAGCATTGCATTACTATGGATACTGGTATGATAAATAATAACTAAAAACAATATATATTAAGGGGGAACGATGTGCATGTAAACTATTTCTATGAATTTGTTTTAATGAAGGATATCTAATAGCATTGCATTACTATGGATACTGGTATGATAAATAATAACTAAAAACAATATATATTAAGGGGGAACGATGTGCATGTAAACTATTTCTATGAATTTGTTTTAATGAAGGATATCTAATAGCATTGCATTACTATGGATACTGGTATGATAAATAATAACTAAAAACAATATATATTAAGGGGGAACGATGTGCATGTAAACTATTTCTATGAATTTGTTTTAATGAAGGATATCTAAGAGCATTGGTTTATTGTGGTTAGTGGTATAATAAATAGCATCCCAAAACAAAAAGAGTATTGGTTGATAACGATGTGCATGTAAAATATTTCTATGAAATAGCTGTAATAAAAATTACAGAATAACACTGACCTGCCACGATGGCCATTATAATCATTCAAGATCCCAAACAAAACCATGTTTTGGTTGGCAACAAAATACATGAAAACAATAATGGATATCAAATAATTTTGCCTGACATGATGAGTTGAATAAATCAAATTCCTAAATAGACGTATGTCTTATTAGATAAATAAGGGCATACTATCTTTTTCTTTAAAGTAGTTTTTAAAATATGTATTCAGTAACATTGGGCTCTCATGGTGGCTGGCATAATAAGTCAACAAACTCTAACGTATTTTGGTGCGTAACGAAATGCATGAAAACTGTTTCTATGAATTACATTTAATAATGTACATTGAATTATTTTGGTCTCTCATGGTAACCGGTATAATAAGTTACATTTCCGAACAGAAGACAATAAAATGCATTACATCTTTCTTTGAAGTAGTTCATATAATGAATATTAAATATCAATTCCTATTCATGGTGACTGGAGTAAATTGAAAACATTCCGAATGAAAACATGTTTTAATGGGTAACAAACTGCATGAAATCAACTTCCACAAATTAGTTTTAATATTGGATATCGAAAGACGTTGAGCCGTCCTGTTGACATGTGTAGTATATCGGCATCACAAATAAGAGCTTATTTTCGTGGCACCAAATTGCATGAAGACTATTTTTATTAATAATCGTTTCACCCCGAGCAAGGCATTTCACTGCCACTATTGTGCAGGGGGTGACATAGAGGGGAAAGTGGTGAGAAATGATGGTTAGATATAGGAAATGTCAGAAGGAGGGTGATAGACGGGTAAGGTTACTGAGAATGAGGGTTGCATAGATGGTGAGTGTTGGGAGAATAGATGTAAGTGTAATAGGAGGTGTTTATTGACCTTACATTTAAACCCCCAAAGATTGTAGCAGTCGGGAAAGCAGACATGCGGAAGGGAATTCCACAGGCGGGAAGCATGAGAAAAGAAGCTGTTAGAATAGAAATTACGGTTACATTTTATCTGTTTTACTGTAAAAGGGTGGGACCTAGTTGCTAATCTAGTATCCCGTGTAAATTCGTACCTAGGCGCCACCAATGATCTAAGTCCATTGGAGCAGAAACCGTGAAAGTATGTATAGAAGAGGCACAGATATTCAATACTGGTTATCAAAAAATTTGGCTTGTCATGGTAAGATATGTATTATGTAAACATCCAAAACAGATGTATATTTTGATTTGCAACAGAATTCATGAAAAAACTTTCTATGATTAAATTTTGTAATTCGAATTCGAAAAAAATATCCTGTGTTCCTGACTGAAATAATAAATCAACATTCCAAAGTTGTGGTGCAGTGGATATAGGCTCGGAACGAGAAATCGGGGAGCGGAGTTCGAAATGCAGTTGAATTCATTGCATTCACTTAAGCGCAAATTCCTTTGGGAAAGGTATTAATCTGTCTCTTCCCTTCAGTCATGTGTTAAATAACAGGACAGATCGGGTTCTATAGCGTTGGCTGGCAACCACTCTACCGCAGAGAGTAATAGCATCCTACTGCGGGATAATCATCTGCCCAGTCAGTCATGTCTCTTTCGAGATTTGATCGCCAAAGTGTGTATCACGTATGGCACGTAACTGACTGACCAAAGAAAAACGTGGTTTTAGTTGCTAATGATTTGAATGAAAATTATTACTTTCTAGTAGTTTTGAAAAATGGATAACAAACAATATTGGCCTGTTATTACGACTCGTAACATATGTAAACATCTCAAACGAAATATGTTTTAGTAGGCAACGAAGTATATGAAATCAGTTTCTATGAAGTAGTTTTCATAATCGGTTTACATTAATCGATTTACATTATGACTGCTATAATGACTAAACATCCCAATCAGATGCATGTTTTGTTGTGCAACAGAAACTGTCTTTTAAGTAGTTTAAATAATGGATATCGAATAACATTGTACTGTCATGGTAACTGTTATAATATATCATATTCTCAAACAAAAGCTTATTTCAATGAATATCAATGTTTTTGAAAACGCTTTATATAAAGTAGCTTTAATAATAGACGTATAATAATATGGCCTATAATAATAAGCTAACACCACAAAAAGATAGATATCTTGGTGAGAAAATCGTTACTATGAAATAGTTTTAATAATGGATAGCGAATAAAACTTGCTTGCCATGGTGACTTGTATAATAAGCCAACATACCAAGCAGAAGCAGTTTTTAGTGGCTTAAAAATTGCATGAAACTTTTTGTATGAATATGTTTAATAATGGATACTAAATAATATTGGCCAGCTCGTAAATTATAATGCTTTCAATACGAAGCTGCTTTCGGTCCACAACCATAGTCCCTTCTTCCCTCCGTAATACGAACCTAGCTAGTCTGCTCGAAAGCAATGCCCCCGATCTCATTGTCTCAAACACCTGAAGTAGAAAGACTACATTGAATCAATATCTAAATATATTGTTGGGAAGGTTGGGTCACTGTCTCGGGACAGAAAGTTTTTCTCGCCTGAGACCATCTTGCACATATACAAATCAACAATCCGCCCATGAATTGAATACTGTTGTCATATCTGGGCAGGTGCTTCTGATATTCATCCCGTGGTTCACGACAGTTTACAGAAGAGAATCTGCAATGTAATCGATCCCGACCTGGAAGTCCGGCTCCAGAGACTTTCTCTAACTCTTCTACATTTATTTTGAAGGCTTCTAATCAGATGAACTTAGCTCTCTGGTGCCATCATTTATACCCTTGTCTCTTATATTTCTCTTCTCTAATTCACCCAGCAACCGCTGAATATTGTTTTCCATTTTTCACTCTACTCTCAAGCAACTCTTTTCACAACGGCATTCCAATCCTTGTCTTGCCCATTCTTTAACACCACCCCCTCTTTGGTTCTTCTTTTTCTTTACTCTCTTCTTATGTAATCCTTTACTATCCTTTTATGTAGACCTATGCGCACCAATTGAAGTACTTTCCTGCTTGGTTTGAAATATTTCAAAAATAAAACAAAACAGTAGTATATTTTTTCGTCAACGAAGTGCATGAAATTATTCTTTAAAGTAGTTTTAAAAATAGATATCCAATAACACTGATCTGTCATATTAACTAGTATAATAAATCAACCACACACACTGAATCATGTTTTTCTAGGCAACGGATTGCAAAAAATCTGTTTGAATTAATTAGTTTTAGAATTGGAATAAAAATGGCCCGCCATGGTGATTTTTATTTTTTTGTAAAACACATCCAACATAATTTAAATGGAATTAATTGAAAGTAGATTTCTATTTCTACCTATAATTTTACCTCGCTGATTTGGGATGTGCGTTGTGGTGCAGTAGATATTGAGCTGATTTCGAATTCCATTTGAATTCTCTTCATTCATCTACACATAAATACCCTTGCGAAATGTATTAATCCGTCTCTTTCCTCCATCTATGGGTTAAAAACAGGATAAACTGGGTTCTATAGTCTTGGCTAGCAACCAGTCTACCGCAGAAGGTTATAGCAAACTACTGCGGGTAATCTGCTCAGCCAGTCATGTCTCTTTCGAGATATGATTGCCCAAAGCGCGTATATTACGTATGGGACTTAACCTACTGACTGACTCACTCTCTAATTATAAATGACTTGACATATAATAAATCTAAAAACATCTCGTAATGACAATTGTTGAATATTCGATACCACTAACAAAACAATTATATTTTTAAAAGGTATATCTGTGCTGTATAAGACTCCTACACGATTTGAAAAACTTAAATGATACTCGGTTTTCAAAATTAGATTTGAATGACACCAAAATAATTTAAAATGCTTACAACCTCTCCATATTTCAATACACTAAAATGAATGCATATAGTTATTAAAAAATTTATACAAAAAAGGAATTTGGAGAACATCAATTGAAAGGCTACAAATAATAATAAAATAAATCACAATAGAGGACAATTCAAGAGGGATGAAATATTTTACTCCAAGGCTTTTCACTACCTGAAGGGGAAGTAGGTTTCAATGAGTAGAAGTAAATAAATGTTGACTTCCTTTCGAAGAATAAAACATATTTCTCCTAGATATTCATTATTGAATATAGATTGGAGAAACAGTTTTCATCACTTCCTTGCTCAACAAAAGATGTTTATCTTATATTTAGACTTATTATACTAGCCAGAATAACTGATCTATATAATTCCATGTATATAATACATTGGCAAACATTAGATTCAATGTATAAACAGAAGCGGTGTAATAATATTTATGTATATATTATTGTAGAAAACACTCTAAAATAACAATCAAGGTACATGCTTTATAATATATATATATATATATATATATATATTCAAAATAATACCTAAACTGACTCTGTAAGTATCTAAATCCTAAAATTCTACAAAGGTAAACTTTAAGAAAAACGAATAACCGACAGAATCTAATTCCGTTAACATCCGTCGCACTAAGGCGTTGGAAAAGAGAGAGGAAAAAAAGAAATCCGCAGAATAAAGACAAGACATACGATACTCCGCAGTAAAGAAAAAAACCCAAACGGAACCAACCACAAAAAAAGAAGAATAAGTGCTCGATACAAATACAAACAAATGCAAAATTACAAATGAAAAGCAAAAGTAGAGCAAAGACACATAAAGAATCACAAGATAGCCAAAATATATATATATATATATATATATATATATATATATATACATATATATATATATATATATACGAGTGAGTATAGAATGAGGAGAGAAAAGAAAAACAATTTTCCCGTCCAAAACATTAAGTTAGAACAGTGCTGAATATATGATGTATAGAGCTGTGAATATTTATTATAAATTATGTTTTAGAACATGTACATAATTTATTCTATATATGTCCTTTTCTCTAAAATCATTTGGTTGTTTCAGTGTTTGGCCTCAAACACTTCATCAGGCAAAATAAAAGTAAGAGTCTGGGATCATTCTCTGTTTATATTTGGTTCGTTTTTGTCGTGGGAGTTGGTTGGGGTTATTGATAATTAAGTGAATGTGTCTTTCGGTTTGACGGTTAGACCTTTGAATAATGGTATTATCTGTTGGACCGTACGTTTTATCGGTCGGCTATATATTTTGGTTAGAATTTCTAAGCGGGCGGCCTATGGAGTGGTCAGTTTTATGGTTGGCTATCGTTTAATTGATTTATGCCTGTTGTTAGCGGACCTAATTCATGTATTTACTTTGATCCTGTGACTAGGTTTTCACTTTGGGGTTTCTTAGGTAGACGTGATAGGGGTGGTGTGTTTTTCCTTTCCAATTTTGATTGTTTTCGGTATGGAATATGTTTTTATTTTATAGGGTTTTTTTAATATATTTTTTATTTTTTTTATTCAAGTTTGGAGTATTATTGTATTTAGGCGAAGTTATTTCATGAAATCTAAACTTGTATATTTTAGGAAGTAAATGCAAATTAGCATTTTTTCATCAGTTTTTTATATAAAGTTGTTTGTTTAATCTTATTTTAAATTTAGATGGATTGGTTTTTTTCTTTTAATTTGTTTATACCCTTTTCTTATGTTTTTTTTGTTATGGGAGATGTCATGTTTTGTTTTACTTTCTTATTCAATAACAAAGAAAAACAAAACATGACATCTCACTCCAAATACTTTTGGAAATTAAAAGACGAAAATAAAACATCTAAGGTCAAATAGAAAATCCTCAAAAAAGCATGGACAGCAAAATCTATAAAAGAACCCTGCTTTCATTGCCTTCAAGAAAAAATAGAGATCATTAAATATATAAATAGTAACAAGCTCTTAAATCAGAGACACGAAACCACAGTAAACTGCAAAGCACATTCGGAACTTAACCCTACAATCATGCTAAGAAATACTAAGAGTTTGATTAGATATTCTTATTATAAAAGAGTAAAAGTGCTATAGAGAAAATCGATCCAACAAATCCTTAAAGGAAGGTCTAATGCCCACAAAAATATCTAAATAAATGAAACGTAAAATTCAAGAAATAAAAAAGCTTGCAAACTATCACTAAAGCCTATACCAATAACCTTACTTAATGCAATAACCTTACTTAAATACAAAAATATTCCGTACTGGAAAAATCAAAATTAAACAAATGGCTCCCAAACTCGAAAAAGAATCAAAATTCATATATTCAAAATTAAGATTAAATATACTACTTCAGAATAATTATATCATACACAACAATAACCTGTAAGCATACGTAAGATCTAACCTTACAATCACACTAAAAAATAGTGGAAATTTGCATACATATTTTTAATATAAAAGATAAAAATGCTGTAGAAAAAAATCGATCTAATAAATGTTTAAAGCAAGATCTAATACCCGCGAAAACATCTAAATAAATAAAATATGTAAAAAATTAAAAGAAATAAATAGGATTCCAAACCATAATTTATAGAGAAAAGAATATAAAAAATTAAAAGAAAAAAACGATCCATCTAAACTTTAAATTAAGAAAAAACAAACAACTTTTTATAAAAACTGATAAAATGCTAATTTGCATTTACTTTCTAAAAAATACAAGTTTAGATTTCATGAAATAACTTCGCCTAAATACAATAATACTCCAAATTTGAATATAAAAAATATATATTAAGAAAAACCGTATAAAATGAAAAAAATATTCCATACCGAAAAGATCAAAATTGGAAAGGAAAAACACCCCACCCCTATAACGACTACCTAAGAAACCCCAAAGTGAAAACCTAGCCACAGGATCAAAGTAAATACATGAATTGGGTCCGCTAACAACAGACATGAATCAATTAAACGATAGCCAATCATAAAACTTACCACTCTACAGGCCGCCCGCTTAGAAATTCTAACCAAAAGATATAGCCGACCGATAAAACGTACATTCCGACAGATAATACCATTAACCAACAATTTCACACCTACACACCAGGTTCTTCAAAAGTCTAACGGTCAAAATGAAAGACGCATTTACTTAATTATCAATAACCCCAACCATCCCCGACGACAACAACGAACCAAATATGAACAGAGAATGATTCCAAACTCTTACTCTTTAATTCACCCGATGATGTGTTTGAGTCCAAACACTGAAACATCAATATGATTGTAGCGAAAAGAACATATATAGAAAAAATTATGTACATGTTCTAAAACATAATTTATAATGAATATATATATATATATATATATATATATATATATGAACTGATACATATACATATATATATATATATATATATATATACATATATATATATATATATACATACACTTTAATATGCGCACATATAAAAATTGATATGCGATTGTATGTAATACAGTTCAATGTGCTATATAAGCAGAATTATAAATTATATATTGACAAATCTGCATATCCTACGTTACTGGCACGACTTGAAGCACTAGTCTATAATCAGTTGGATATTGCAAACTAATCTATTAAGTGGTTTGAAGTGAAGTTCACTGGAAGTTCATGAATGTTAAGTCACACAAATTTAGGTTACTGTTTTTTAATACATGTTTACAAAAACTGCAAGAATATATTCAAATTTAAAAAAAAATATATAAACAATTAAGTAATATCATCAAAATAAATCCAGCATTATTTTTTTTCAAAACATAAACCAAAATGATAGGTAATTTAAATTTATATATATATTTTTAATGAGATCATTTTGAAATGCCGTTGTGTCCTTTTATATTTCGAAGGAATTAGGTTTGATTTTGTTTTATATTCTTGATATATAAGTTTGCATATGTGTATAATAATTTATATTTTATATGGGTGAACAAAACTGTGTGTATGTATGTTGTTTGTAAATTTTTGTGCATGTGTGAACATAAGTGTGTGTATATATGTGTGTATACGTGATGTATATGTGTTTGCATGACTGGGTGTTTTTTGTGGATATATTTATATGCATATGCGTTATATATATATATATATATATATATATATATATATGTATATATATATATATATAAATTAATGCATGTTTGTGCCTGTGATTTTACCGTTAAGCAGTTCTCACAATCGCTCCAATTGACCGATGGAATTTAAACTTTTCTCTTCTAACACTTATGACAAATCTATAGCACCCTCAATGGGCGGGAAAACTTTCTGCATCTTGACGCTTGATTCCTTTTTTATTAAATATTCTGATAAAATAAAATCATTTGAAATTTGAGTAAGAAAGACTTACTCCACGAAATGAATTATAATTTATAGACACCTCAGATGAGACTCTGAGTTATCTTTTCTATATATCGGTCAGGTAAGTGCCATATCGATCAGCTAAGTGTCAGTTTATTTCGAGATATAAACGCTTAGGCGATTATATCTCGAAAGCGACTGGTCAGAATATTTTCCCGCTGTAGTTTAGCATTACATACTGCGATAGACTGCTTGCAAATCAAAGCTATAGAACGCAACCTGTCCTGTTATTTGACCGGTATGTGGAAGGAAGGGACTGATTAATATCTTCCAGAGGTTATTTGTGCATGATTAAATGCAATGAATTAAACTGAAATTTGAATTCGACTCTCCTCTTTATGTGTCGATTCGATATTTATTGCATCACGACGCATATATATATATATATATATATATATATATATATATATATATATATGATTAACTCTGACATCTGACAGATGGTTATTTTTATTTATTTAAACAATATTTTTACTGGATATTCGTAAGTGACTAAATGTTCTGTTTATATACTTGAACAATACTTATATCAAGAAATAATCAAGAATAATCAAGAAATTATCAAGAATAATCCAGAAATCTTGTTGGGATTAAATAGGCTGGTAGATATAAATATCCGGATATAAAAAAGTAGTCTAAAGGTGTTATTTTGGGCTTTGTCTAGCTATAAATTGTACGTGGTGAAGCAATCTCACAGACGTCAGATAGATTGACAGTTTCCTTAGGGAATGCAGGTTCGAGAACTGCCGAAAGACGCATATTTTCCTAAAAAGATTTTCAATTATTCAGGCCAGTATATACAAATACAATCTTTAATTAAAAACAAAACAAAACAAAAAAACAGTAGCTACTCAAATATAAGTATCCATTAATGTTATTTAGATAAAATTGTATAATACGTTGGATGTAATCCATTTTGAATATATATATATATATATATATATATATATATATATATATATATAATCGTGTCACCCCAAGCAAGGCATTCCACTGCCACTATAGCGCAGAAGCTTACATAGAGCGATTGGGTATAGCAAATGTCAGAAGGACTGTGATAGACGAGTTATGATGTACATAGGGAGAGTGTTGGAGACAGTGGGTGTGAGTTAGTGTGTTAGGAGCTGTCTATTGACATTTAAACTCCAGGAGGGTGTAGCCATCGGGGAAGCAAGCATGCAGTAGGTAATTCCACAGGTGGGAAGTGCGAGGAAAGAAGCTTTTGGAGTAGTAAGTGGGGTTAAATTTCATCGGTTTTCACTGTAAAATGGTGGGGTCTAGTTGCCAAACTAGTATCTCGTGAATATTTACATCTAGGGGGCACCAGTGATTTAAGTTCATCAGAGCAGAAGCCATGAAAATATTTATAGAAGTGGCACAGGGAAGCCACGTCACGCCGGTGAGAGAGCGACTGCAGGCGTTAGCCAAGTGGCTATCAATCATATTACAGATTCTTCGCTGTATTTTGACAAGAACCCCGAGGAGAATAGCAGGACACCCGACCAGATGTGGCAGCAGTACTCAATACACGGGCGGATGGTAGATTTATATATGTGCAGGATAGATGCAGACAAAAACATTTCCGGGCACTGTACAGAGAGCCGACTTTTATACTTGCGGATTTAGCAATGGATTCGACGTAGTCATTCCACTTGAGGTCTGCTGAGAGTGTCAGGCCAAGCAGGCGTAGAGTTTTACTCTCTGTGAGACAAGCCTGTTCCATGCTAATGGGAGGGAGGTGCGGTTGTCTGTGGTGGTTAATTGACAGCAGCTTCGTTTTGGAAGAATTGAATTTTACGAGCCATATATATATATATATATATATATATATATATATATATTACTATAAGTATAATAATAAAAACAGAAATACAAGAACCGTTGTGGTCATGTGCTAATCAGCAAATATGTTTTTTTTTTAAATCATTTCACTCCGAGCAAGGCGGAAACGCCACTGATGTGCAGGGGGCTGCATAAATGTAAAAAGATTAATTAGAAAAGAGTGAGGAGTACAAACTAGTTAGAAAGGAACAATAGAAAGCTGAGAAAGCAGGTGCGATGACATATACATAGGTGGAGAAAAAGGGAAGGTTATACGGTGCTGGGGAGGGAGCTAGAGTCCAGTGGTTAGTAGATGAGTATTGACTTTGCATTTAAATTTCTGGAGGCTGTAGCCGTCAGGAAAGCAAGAATACGGGAGTCAGTTCCACAGGCGGGAAGTGCGAGAGAAGAAGCTGCAGGAGTAGAATTGTCGTCTGCATTTGGCTAAACTTACTGTGAATGGGTGGGACCCAGTTGCCAGTCTGGTTGCGCGAGTAAACACCTGTTGAGGAGGCACTAGTGACTTAAGCTCATCCGAGCAGAAGCCATGAAATTATTTATAGAACAGACAAAGAGACGCCACATTTCGACGATGGAGAAGTGCCTGCAGTCGATCCGCCAGATCAGTACCTATCACATTACAGACTCTCCTTTGGAGCCTGTCAAAAACACTGAGGGGAACGGCAGGGGCACCTGACAATAAATGGCAGCAGTACTCCATGCACGGACGGATGGTTGACTTGTAATATATGCAGGATGGTTTCAGGTGGAAAAAACATACTGGATCGACAAATTGACCCAACTTTCTTAGCAGTAGATTTTGCTATGGATTCAATATAGTGGTTCCATTTGAGGTCTGAGGACAGGGTAAGTCCGAAGGAGGCGTAGTGTATTATTCTCCAGGGAGAATCTCTTGGTCAATGCTTATGGGAGGCAGGAGAGGTTGCCTGTAATGGTTGACAGACAACAGCTTGGTCTTAGATGAATTGAAGTTGACAAGCCACTTCTTGCCCCAGTTCACGACAGAGTGTAGATCCCGTTCAAGGTCAGCAGCGAGATTATCTCTGTCCGCCACGACAGGTTTCTTAGTGGTGCGTGAGTATATTGTAGCGTCGTCTACGTAGATGCCTACTTGGGACTTGATCTCATCTGGGAGGTCGTTGATGAAAATAAGGAAGAGCGTCGGGCCCAAGATAGAGCCCTTTGGGACACCAGCATTCGTGCTGTAGAACGAAGAGCCACGCCCATTCAGAACGACCTTCATTTTGCGGTTTTTTAAGAAAGATTGGATTAGGTCAAGCAGGCGACCGGTAATACCATAAACGCGTAGTTTGCATAGGAGGCCAGAGTGCCCAACCCTGTCGAAAGCCTTGGAGATGTCCAGAGAAACCGCGCGAGCCTCGTCAGACTCATCAAGGGCCTGTAGCATGTACTCCGTTACGGTTGTTAACAGGTCGGCCGTGGACCTGGCAAAGCGGAATCCATATTGCCTGTCGGAGAACAGTTTGTGGGCGGTGAGATGATGAACTATTTCAGCATTGATTATAGCCTCGAATACTTTCCCGAATATCGGTAGAAGACTGATAGGGCGATAGTTGGATGGCTCCGAGGGTTCACCACAATTCTTAAATACGACTGAAGAGAACTTCCAGCATACAGGAAAGCAGGAAGCAGAAAGGCAGTAGTTAAATAGTTTAGAGAGGACAGCTGAAAGATCAGGAGCACACCTCTTAAGGACTATCACCGGGATTCCATCATCTGTGTGGAGACGATGGAATCCCGGTGATAGTCCTTATGGGGTCGAGTTTTGAAATTACTCTGGATACTACTGTCGGGGTAGTATATACGTCGTGCAGTTTGGCCTCAGTTCTAATAGGGAAGTCGGGTGGGTGTACTCGGGACAAGTCGAATGTGGAGTTGGATGAGAACCTGTGGGCAAAGCACTCAGGTTTGTCCGCAGATGACTTGAGAACCTCAAATCCATGGATTAAAGGAGGTATTGAGGTTTTCCTATTGTTGAGCACTCGTTTACAAATCCTCCAATATTCCTTCGAGCCGAACTTGCGGTCAGTTATGTGCTGTTACATTCTCTCGGCAAACAACTGTTTGGCGTCATTTATGGTTCTCTTGCACTCATTGCGAGCAGATATGAACAGGCGCCTATTGTGATCAGTTGACTGTCATCCGGAATAGACGGAAGTAATGGTTCCTGTGGGCAATGGAAGCTGAGCAGGCCGGAGAACCACGGAGAGGTATGAGGTTTTAAGCAATACTTCCTGGTGGGTATGAAGGCATCAATGCCAGCTTTCACACATGACGAAACCTTAGAGGCACAGTCATCAACTGATAGGTCGAACACTTTTCCTCATGGGACGTCGCAGAGGAAATCGCGAAAGGCATCCCAGTCAGCTTTTTGGTAGAGGTAGGAGGTCCTATACGTAGGGGGATCCTGGGGTGAGTGAGATTGGAAAGAAATTCTGAGAGAGACTACAGCGTGGTCGGAGTTGCCGAGAGGGCAAAGCTTCGAGACTTGACAGGCGTCAGGCGCAGAGGTGAAACATATATCTAGTAGTGAGGAATGGCCCGGGGGAGTGCTTGGGAAGCGAGTGGGGAAGTCCACCACTTGCGTAAGGGATTGGGAAATAGGAAAGTTCACGGCGTGAATGCCTGCTGGATCAGTAACGGCGTTTTCAAGCCACTCAGAGTGATGGGCGTTGAGGTCTTTAAATACAAATATGTGGGCGAATGGGTGATAGGAATTAGCCTTATCTATGTCATCAGCAATGCTATCCAGTAGGGAGCAGTCAGGAGAGGAGGGAGAACGGTAAAGAAAGAATAGGTAATTAACCGAACTGAGGAGAGACAGACGGAGACATATGTATTGGTGGTCAGTAGTTTCGAGTGAAGTCACTCTAGCTGTGGGGAGGTGTTCGCTGACATAGACACCCAGCCCATGCATGTGGACAGTGGAACCTTTCCTTAAAAGGGGAAGATAACCAGGGATGGAGAGGTCAGAGGAGGCAATAGCTGAGTTGAGGTTAGTTTCGCAGAGCGCAAGGATGTCAGGGGACTTTTCATGCAGGAACGCTTCTACACTAGGAAAATTAGTACGAATGCCCCGGATATTAGTGAAGGAAAGGTTAATGAGTTTAGGTGGTTTGGATTTAACTGGTTTAGGGTCATTTCTGGTTTGTTTAGTCATGATTCTGTTTGTGGAAAGGGACCTAGGGTAGAGCATACCGGCGGTCATTATCCACGATCTGTGCTGGGAGGGAAACTGGCTAGAGCTGCAACAAGGTGTGGACTCGGAGTTGCCCACCAAAAGCGCTTTCAGGGACACCTATCCATGCGCGACATGGCACTACAAGATCCACGTTATTATACAACTGTTGATCAGATCAGCCGCTCTTGACGCTACGCAAGAGTTAGGGCTCCTAAATAACAGTCGGAAGCTGCAACCAGGAAACTGCCAACCCAGTACGCTCACAGTGATGAGCCGTTGCCACCAACCGGCCAGATGCGCAGGAAACTCACGGAAGTACCAATACCAAGGTCTAAGAGAGAGAAGAGAAAGCCGGAAACCACATCCTAAACAGGAAACTAGGGGCAAGCTACTCCAGTGGGAGGTGTATGGACCGGGCGATAGCGAGACCTATCTACTCATGTTTAAAAAAAAAAGAAGAAAAAAAAACACAAAACACAAGCTTCCAAAAGTGGAGAGTTAACTAAGTTTTGACTTAGTTAAAGTCCAAATGAAGCATGAACGCCAAAAAGTGAGAAAAAAAACAAAAAAATACAGATTTAAGAATCAATTTGTAACATACCTCACAGTTTAACACAGGAAATTTGAATGACGAAAGTGTCACTCTTCAATTCTTGCTTTTCCCAAAAATCAACATCGAGTTAAGCTGCTTGGTAAATTTGAATTCAAAGAACAGACCATAGCGGGGAGGGGTAACTAGTGGCTGCTGATACCTTGGCCAGGATAGCTTCGCATAACAGAATAAATAAATAAATAAAAATCCTAAACTTTTTTTTTCTCCAAATGAAGCATGAACGCCAAAATGTGAGAAAAAAACAAACGAAAAAATACAGATTTAAGAATCAATTTGTAACATACCTCACAGTTTAACACAGGAAATTTGAATTAAGAAAGTTTCACTCTTCAATTCTTGCTTTTCCCAAAAATCCACATCGAGTTAAGCTGCTTGGTAAATTTGAATTCAAAGAACAGACCTTAGCGGGGAGGGGTAACAAGTGGCTGCTGATACCTTCGCATAACAAAATAAATAAATAAATAAAAATCCCAAACTTTTTTTTTCTCCAAATGAAGCATGAACGCCAAAAAGTGAGAAAAAATACAAACGAAAAAATACAGATTTAAGAATCAATTCGTAACATACCTCACAGTTTGACACAGGAAATTTGAATTAAGAAAGTTTCACTCTTCAATTCTTGCTTTTCCCAAAAATCAACATCTAGTTAAGTTGCTTGGTAAATTTGAATTCAAAGAACAGAATGCTGTGCTAAATATAGAGCTCTCCAAAACAAGCAAATTTGACCGCTAACCCATTAGTTATTACTCTCTGAGTAGGGGTTAGTGACTCCAACTCTTACCAAAACGGTCGAGTTTCGATCCCGGCCAGAAGCAAGTTGATATCCAATCACACTGATGAGTTGTGACACAGCGAAACCGGCTTGTATGTCAATGTCGTATTTTATAAACAGGCTTGTATGTATATGAGTATTTTATAAAAATGCAATAAAGGCATTATGGGTAAGGTAATATGCAATTTTCACGTGTTCCCATTATTCTTTTTTTGTTGTTCTTTATTTTTGCAGAACATAAATTATATGATATTTTAAAAGATACTAGCCAATTATATAAAATTTAAGCAGAATCTGTATCCGTAACATAACTGTTGTTAAGCCAAATACCACCGCAACATCCACATGTAAATAGGATAAAATAATGGAAGCATTCCTAATTTTGAGAAGATACATGTCTTAATAATGTCGCATAGGAACATGTCAGCCATTTGTTTACTGAATTTGGAACAGAAAAAATACTTACACGATTCCGCACGCATACATATAAACACTAGACATATTCAGTCACACATAAAATAAAATCAAACTCGATAATAAATAAATGTATAGACGAAAGCGCCCTAAAAATTTAAAAAAAATGTCTATTTTTATATAATTTATATTTTGAAAAAAGAAAAATACATATCATCACATGAAAACTTATATCACATGAAAAAAAAATTGACCATAATAACTTTTCTGACTTTTTAAATGAAACACGCAAAAAATATATAGCTGTGCAAATACACATTATATATGAACACGTCATTCACTTCAGAACATCAAATACGAATATTTCAGATGCTTGCGTCTAAATTTGTGAACTGTCCGGAAACGACGAATTGTTCTAATGCTGTTTATGAATTCTTTTGGTGTGATTACTATAGATGGTGACATGATGGCTGCATTAACATTCTCACAGGACCTCATATTCCACATGGAAGTCTACAAGTGTATTCAGTTGGCAGCACTGTTTTAGGACAAGTGGGTGCCCCTGAAAGACCCAATGCCTGGCAAGTGGATTACATCTTACTTCTGCTCACCTAACTCCCCAAACTGCCACACACTTTGATTATAATGCGTGATGCACAGTTGAGCAAAGACACCAATAAAACTCCTAGTAACACCAAAGATGGACGAAAAGCAATGATTATGGAAGCATTTATTGGCTAAATCGACTAGACCTCTAGAAAATTTTCAAGAGCTCTCGATGTCATCTTGAGGCTGTGTTTGATGTCCATAGCGATAGTTTACACTTGATTATTTTAAGATATATTTATGTAATTTTGGTAAAATGTGTGATCAGTTTTATTTTTATTTTTGCGTAATTTATACCACAATTCATCACACTGTACAAGTATGTATCTCTGTGTGTGCGGGAACAAAATTTCTTTCTATAGGTTTTATAATTGTTTCTTCGATCTGCTCCTATTAAAAAATTGAAAATTTCTAGTTAGAATATATAATGATTTTTAGCAGAAAAGTTTGTGACTTCCACTCTCCTGACAACGTGATAGTCGGCATCCAAAAAAGAGACAAAGCATTTTAATACACAACTTTTCCTTTCTAGGTACCTTCTTTCTCTTCCTACCGCCAACATCTTTGGATTTAATTCAGTATATTCACATATTTTGTGGCGTATGTGTTGCACCCCTCGATCCATGAAATACTGTACCTTTGAAGAATCGCTGAGAAAATTATAAATTAGTGCATGGTCACCTTGGTTTCAGAATTTTGTTTGATATGACAAAGCCCAAATAATGACATATATCATTTAATATATAATCACATACATTTCAGCACAACAGAGAAAGGTAAGTTATATGTGTACCATCTTAGAAGACAAGGATAGGAAGCATACATAAAAGCGTGTTTGTACTGAATAATGACGGGAGCTCGCATACACCACAATTCCTTATCTTGAATTCTATTGAAAATTTATTGCGCAATTTGATGAATCTTATTCATAAGAAATATATCAAAGGTTTTATATGCGGTTGCACAGAAGAGTGGGTTCTAATTCTATTAGATTGCTACGAAGATTTTTCTTAGAGCAAATCTCTGGGCAGCAGTTACGAAAGGACCTACTGCATTTAAATTATAATGTTGTGGTATCTTTTCATATGAGAACCTTTTGTCACAACTATTTCACTAATCTTTTATATGACTTAATCAAAAATATTTTTCAGATGTATATATACTAAACAATCATGCATTTTAAAAACCCATACGTTTTAAAATGAACAAAGAAAAGCATCATATTATATATATATACAAAAGGAAGCGGCTTTGGTCGTTCAATCTCTAAGAGGTCTTTTAATAAAAATTAGTAATAATTAATCATTCACAGTGAACTATCCAGATGGCTTACTGTAACTAAATTACTTATTATCCAAGTCAATATCTTTTATATTAAAATTTTCCATGATCGTTTGGCCTTTTCAACGACTAAAACTAGCCCCTATATAATCGACGATCAGAAGCATTATGGTAAATACATATATGTATGTGCAAAAAACGGAAGTAAGGGTTACGAAAAGAAAAGGAAAAGGAAAAAGGAAAAAGGAAAAACAAAATTGAAGGTGTAAACGAAATGAAAACGTGTACCACATTGGCTGACGGAATAGAAAAGCTGATAATTAGTGGTGGAAGTCGAAAGAGATATATTAAAAAATTAAAAATTGAACATAGAAAAGAAAGGTTTAAAACTTCCCTATGCTTTTCAAGTTTTCTTTTAAATGTTTTTTCCATTGTAATTCAAGAAAGGGTCTGATTAATGTATATTACGTCATCCTTGATTGTATTAAATTTTAAAACACCCAGCGTTTATTGTTTCAACTGGTGATTAGTTATCGTACGGTCACTTTCTGCGATGGTCGTTACTCCAAGAAAGCATACGGAAATCTTTTACTCTGCACAAAGTCTTAAGCAAACATTACAGAGAGATTGCCGATACTCTTGGTGTCAATTTTATAGAGAATAAACAAACTAGACTTATCAATTTCAAAACGTATATGGAAATTCTTTCAAAAGTGAAAAACAATGCCACGTGACGACGTATACATGATAAGGAAAAATGTGAAATATTTTAGGAAGACATCATTTTTTTATTTCAATTAATTTGTACAAGGGTATATATGCGATTAATTTACCGTGCCCAATCAAATTTATGTTTTGTATTAAAAATCGATTATCTGACCGCGATTATGTGAGCAGGAACCTTTCGCAAATTGTCGCTGGATTCAAAGACTGCTACATGCTATATAAATTTTTTAAAATTTAATCTGTTGTGACTGAATTTTAAAAATGCAGTTTCTCTGGAACAGTTATATACTTGGATCTGTGCAATTGATATAGTGTTTGGTAATAAAAACAAAACACAATGCTATAATCGCAGACTAGAACAAACATATGAAAAAAATGTCACTGACAACTGAACATAGACACAAATTAGAATTAATTGAAAAAATGAACAAAATTTTACATGTCACTGTCTTAACGAATTACAAGTTCAGTTTGAACGAGAAGGCGCATATATTATGTATATCAGTAAAGTTTACAGTAATAATTATTGTCTGCTAATGCATAGAACTGTATCAGTTACATTCAGAAACATATACTATCTTCTAAGACAATAAGCAGAAATTTCTGAGAGATGAGGGTCTCAGTTGTTATCTTAATTGCTCCAAGGACACATCAATCTGTATACAACACAGTGGGTCCTAAATTGTGCACGTCCACTAGTAATAGTGCCATATTTTACTAGTATCTCATACATTGACATATCTCTGTTGAAACGTCTAATATTTGTTCAAAATCAATTAGAAATAGTTGTAATTAATAAATTGCTGACTGAGACATTCAGTTAGTTCTGCTATATTATGGATATCGATTAAATCAGATTTGCAACAGTTTCCAAAATTGGGATTCGCTAGAATGTCAATTTCCGTACTTGAACAAAACGATCCTAAGTACTTCAATACATGTGTTGTTCTTCATGAGGAATTAGCCAACCGCCCAGTTCACATGAATCTACGGGTTTTTTAAAAGAAGTGTTGTATCACTTGTTTTCTGTTTAGGTTTAAGTTTCCGTTATTATCTACTTCAACTCTATACTTTTAACGTCTCCTCATAAACGTTGATAGTTTAATAATATTTGTCTACTTTTTAACACAATAGGTGTAGGCATGTTCGCACTTATCTTCGGTGCTTTATTCTACGAGTGTAGCGGAATATCTCTTGTTATCAGTTTAATATTAGGTTTCCGGTTTCGTCTAAAGTCTTCTTCAAATCTCTGCTTCTAACGTCTCCACTGAATTTAATTACTTTTTTTAAATAGATAAATTCAGTTATCTTGTGGTTTACACTCCTCTTCGGTCTTTTGAACAGGAGTAGAGTTTTATGCATTTCCCCTGCTTAGTATTGGGTTTACAACTTTTCTGATGTTCCTTTCATCCACTTTCACTACTAGTTCCATTATTGCCATGCTACAGGACAACTGATTAAAAAATATTTTTTCTTGTTCTTCGCATCTTCTCTTTAATTCATGTCAGAAATCACATTCCTCCTGTTCAATTTAACAAAATTACTTTAGCAGGAAGGATAATATAAAAATATAAAGTATGGATAATATAAACATTCCTGCTAGAATCTAAACGATTCTATATTATATACTATTATAACCAACATAACAAATCATTATTTAAGATTACTCGAAGCTAATATAAGCTCATTTATATTTCGATATTTATATAATTCATTTAACCAGACAGATCACGCCTAAAATGTCATTAGTTGATATGCATAGGACATAGATTTCCCGTTGTTGTTGATTATATGACTTGCCTTTGCACAAAGTTGTATTATCTTTAATAAAAAGGGCAAAGAGAAAGAAAAGAGATTTAAGACACATTTGGGAATACGCATTTTGAAGTTTATTTACTTTTCTTCATTTGTTTTCAATCGATCTTGCAATTCACGATTTAGATTATATGAAAACAAAACACCGATTCATTTTCACCAATGTTATTTGTCTTTCTTAAGTGAATTACTTCTACCTTCAAATCTGACAGATCTAGCCAGCTATTTCGTATATGTATCTAGAGATAGTCGACAAAATCAAACGATAAAAGCTGCAATGTCATTGGTCATGTTAGGATCTCTATTTTACTCACAATCTAACCACAACAACGTAGCTTAACTGTAACTTTTCTATTAACTATTTAATGGCAATATTCTAATGAGTTTTATCATTGTTACATCGTTTTAAAATTTTCACTATATTACTCTTTTAATTAATAGATGCAACTCTGGGCACTATGATAATTGTCACTTTATTGGCAATTCCAACTTATAGAACTCTACTTCTACCGGTTTTATTCTCAACTAAAATGTTCGAAAATTTCAATTCAGTATTAAATCTCATTTCCAGTCTTCTTTAAACCTGATCGTGTAAAGCGTTTCTTAGTTCCACGTGGTCTTGCAACCATATCACTTTAAAATACTGGTTTTTGTACGATCACCGAAAAGTGGAGGATAGTCCCTACATAAGTCGTGGAATTCTTTTCAAAATAAGCTGCTGTAAGCTTGGTGCGTTGTGGTGCAGTAGATATCGACTCATAACGACAAATCTGGGAGCCGAGTTCAAACTCCAGTTGGATTTCTTGCATTCATTTAAAAACTCATACCCTTCATAAAGGTATTAATACGTCTCTTCGCTCCAGTTATGGGTTAAATAATAAGATATATTTATTTCGATAGCCTTATTCGGCAATCAGTCTAGAAATGATATGAATCTTTAAAAATTCAGCCTAGCAGTTTCAGTATGTGAAATATTTTTACTTACCTAGCACCGTCCCTAGATACATTCTGCATCAAGGACTCTGGTCAAGCGATTGGAGGTTTTGAAGTTAGTGGAACCACCTTTTAAATGCTTTTATCTCTCATTTACTACAGCTGCAACTTTAACAGAAATATTTAGGCTCCAGCCATTTCAAAATAGTTAAACTCTTGTCAAAAGCAACACACTATGAAATTATGAAATTAAAATTTTATTGTACAAAAAGCAGCAATACATATTTATATAAAATAAATCACAAACAATATATATTTAAACGTTACTGCAAAATGGCGAACAATTGCTGTCAGAGCATATTTAGTTGAATCTATACAATCGTGTAAAAAATCTTTAGATTCGGTATTAAAAAACCCATAGATTTTGATATACGGCTAAACAAATCATCGATCAACGGCCAAAATATCTAACATTTATGTAACAGCTTGCATGGGATAAATAAATTTTTAACACCCGATTTGGGATGGTTCAGGAGAAATGTAGTCTTTTTTAGTAAACTCTCGGCAAATCTAAAATGTCTCAGGAGCGAAGCTAAAGTGCTCGTTCACATAAAAGGCCCAATATAAGAATAGGCACACAAATTAGGGGAAAAAGAGACCGAGAGAATCGCGCTGTAATAAGTCGACGAATTTCATGCTCTCAAAATTTCTTTATTTTCTCCACATGCAGAGAAAAAAAGAACATTAACACAGAGCCTCGAAGCGTGTGCTTGAGCCCTCAAAGTTCACACGATATGCATAAACTCCGTCACTTTCACTTTCAGTATAACTTTTCTTCTTTCGCACAACTGTCAGTCAATAAAATAGAAAGAAAGAAAGGTATAAAGACTCATACTACTATACTCAATAATAACAAAATATATACAATATTTTAATCCTTAAATCTTATTTTTATTTTTATACAAATATTTTTTTTATCCTTTGAGGTTTGATCTTTTAATTGAGGGAGTTCCTCTTTGGCATAAAATGAAGCAAAAAAGCAAAGTTCACAAAGTTAGTTTCTTTTATTATTTCTAAAGAGCACACATGAGAAATTTTATACAGTTCAAAAGTTATTTTTTTCTTTAAAAAACACACATGAATGAATCTCGTTTACTCGTTCTGAAGAACATACACCAGAAAACGGTTTCTACAGTTCAGTCTTTTCACTTCTGCCGCTTCTCTTTGAACATAACCACACCCACATATGCCATGGTGATTGACCGCTGCAATTGACAATTACCGCATCCAAATTTAAAATTGAGGCCAGGTAAATGACCTTTGGATATTTATGTGACCCATTTGCTCGGGTTTCAATTACACATAGAATCTCATAAATTTCAATACATATAGTGATTCAGCTCAGAGATCTGCCTAATTCACGCAGTACATATAATTTCTAACGAATCTTCCATAAACAACATAATAAATAAACGAGAAAAAAAAGAAAAGAAAAAGAAAACCACGTAAAGTTCTATTGTATCCGATGATGTTAGCACAAGTCTCCGATCAGAGGATTAGCATTCTCAAAATTCTTAACTTCCAACCTACCTAACAAAATTAAAATTTCTGACGAAATGCTTGCGTATTTCTCTACTAAATATTTTCCAGACGAACCCCTAACTACTACCCAGAATGCCACGAGGAAGCTAATCCATTCTCTCTCATATAGAGGGTTGTATAGCTTTCCATTTTTTTAAAATCCCTCATAGAACCTTTCCGAACCTCATATTAACCCTATAATATACTCCTATAAAATCCCCAAATAATATTACAAAACATGACTATCGCGACTTTGTACATGTTTTTCACAGAGCGGAGATAGGAGGTTCCCATGCCGGCTTTGATATTTCCAAAATTGGTTGGGGCCGAAACCGATTTTAGCTGGAAGTGTTCAAAAATATGTCAATGGTTTACAACTTCTCTTTACCCCCAGCTCTACTTCATTTGACCACTACTCCCCATTCATCTCTGCTTCTATTTTATTTTCTGTATTTATCTCCATTTTTCTGGATGCCCTTACATCACTTATAACTTTCCCGAAAAAAACAAAAACACACAAAAGCCTTACTAAATCTATGTCCACGGCCAGACTCTCCAAAAACTATGCTCTTCCCTGTTAGTTTTTGGCGGAATCAGCACTTTTGTATGAGGAAAGAAAAACGACCAGAGCCCCCACAGTTAAACAAAAAAAATGTCACCTACCTTGTTGATGTCTGTGTCGTGACCGTCTAGCTTTTCTTTATCTTTCTTTTTTTCTTTGGTTTATTTCGTGGCAACCAATGTTCGCATCGCTCTTTTTTCTCTTAATCAGCAAGTCACTTTAAACCAAAACGAAAGTTTTTATATCACTTTCTGGGGTATATATTTCTGCTGTAACAATATTGCTGTAGATTCAGGGCTCCCTCACTACGACGGCGATGATAATAATTGTTCTGCTAAGACAATCTTGGAAAATATAAGTCTGCAACTCTAGGTCACTTGTGCTGAATCAACGATGTTCACTGCGACCGCTACGGTGATTAGTCACAAACTTCTTAAGCGACTATTAAACTTTAAAATCTTCAACAAATTCGGACTCATGTTTAAACTTTCAAATCATAAATTATTTTGCCGGGAACCGCTCAACCCGACATTTTCACAAAAGACATTTTCACATTATTTTATAATATTCATCTTCATCCTAATTGTCCTTTCTTCGTTACCATCAGCAACAATAAATACAATCTGCAACAAACGCCTCGGTCCAAAACAAAAAACCAGACCCAAATGGAAATAAAATATAAAATATATTTTATTTTAATTTTTTTCATACAAACACATCTTCGGTGCCATGCCATGGGTTAGGTGGTTGTTTGATCAGAGTTGTCAGCTCCTCTCCTCCATCGAGGAGACCAGTTCTTACTCAACCGTACGCTTTGACATACATACTGGCTAAAAATAAGGATTAAAATTACTATATTTCTACGCCATTGATAGCTATTTTCTAGTAAAACTTATTTAGGACAAGAGTTAGCATTTGAGCTCTTTCGACAATATAAAAGTCCAAATCTGAAAACATTTTCATTTTTGCGCACCTGGCAAATGTAACCAGGTAGGACAATCTAGCAAGTAGCCGTAATGGACCTGGACTTTTCAATGTCGTATCCAGTATGTTTAGGCGTAGGTTTATGCAATAGGCGCAGTCAATAGGCGTTCCAATAAATGTAGTCCTGGGCGTTCCAGCCTTAGTCTGTATTTATGGCTGACACCAGTCAATCATATTACTGTGAGGGGGAACATGGGTGTATGAATATTCTTCACATTACTTTGCTCAGAGACTTGGATATTTCTAGCAAACTGAGTAGTCTCTATATTTACTGACAATCATTTCATAAAAAATAATTATATCTTTTCCTAGGTTTGCCTTCTTTTGTAATGAACATACAAATGATAATGTCATTAGAATAAAGGTCTCGTTGATACAGCTTATAAAGTATTACTGTGTAAATATTGTGGATGAATAGTGGAGAAATGTGGGTCGCATTGAGAAGGAGAGCCAAGTTCGAAATAGAATCGATTTCGTTACATTCACTTGCGTTTAAATATAATTGAAAAGGGTTAGAATCCACATATCCTCCCACTTATGTACAAATAACGGTATAATCTGGGCCCTATATATATATATATATATATATATATATATATTGATGACATTCTTTCTAGGAGAAGATCATTAATGAATTCAAGACCTCAAACTATGAAACTCGCAATTGCCTATACGTAATGAGTAATGCTGCTTACCTGTACATATTGTCATTCAAGTAGGAGCTCTTCCAACAGGAGTGAGATGACCCTCGATTCGGATAATGTTTTAGAGAAAAAGATCTAGGTGACTTATATTCTTAAGACTTAAAATAATGCTACTATATGTTATTCTATGAAAGGTAACAAGATAATAAATATGATCACATGTACCTCTTCATGATTATGTCTCATTATATTATAAAATAAAATGTTTATTGTTTTTCTCTATCAACTTTTTCATCGTAATTTACATATAAAAGAGATCTAACGTATTTGTTAACAACTTACTAAAGATTTGATGCTTATCTTGTGTCATGTGTTTAAAGAAATGAACAGTGCAGAAAAAAGCAATATTTTTATCGCTGTAATTCCTTTCACTTAGTACTCAAAGATCATAGTAAAATCTTTAAAATGTTCTTGCGTGTTATATTTTGTACGACAATGTTTTCATCTAGTGATATGACCATTTCCGTAGTTTGTCCTTTTAATATTTGAATTGTTTATTTGTGCTTTAACAAAACAATCATTTGCCCAAATAAGAATAGGGTTTTATCAATAACAAATGAAAAAGATGATGTGGTAAATTGTGAAATGACAGATTCCAGCTATTCTTAATATATGGAAACATTCACATTCTTCTATGTGAGTTTTGCTATTGTCAAATCTTAGAACATAGTTAGAAATCTACTCAAGAACAAGGTGTCTTTGTAAACAGGCTTTACAAACGAATAGCCAGAACAGAAAAATTATTAAAGCCTTTTAGCTCTATCAAATATATTTAACCTAATACATTTCGTGTTGTACTTTCAAAATCTACATGATTGTTTGTAAAATATAAAATCACAGGCAACATCTAATTGCTTGTTTTTACTAAAAATATTACAAATTATATGCTTTATATTCTTTTCGTATTTTTGGTCTACAACTCATATCGCAAGTGTTATTTCAAGTGCAAGATGGAGAATTTGGAAAGTAGATATTTTGAATTAGAATTCCGTGACAATAAGAATGTCTCAGGAAATCTGTTTCGAAAACTTCGAGAATATATGAATTCTCAAGGAATACAATGCTTGTAGATTCGGAAAACAATTTAAAAAATAGTTTCACTTTAGATCTTTCAATATGTTAACAGCTGAAAATGTGATGAAGTCCTTATTTAATGAAAAAAGAAAAGGCTGCAGTATAGTTATATATGAAAGAAGAGAGGACTTAGAATAGATCAACATAACAAGTGTCACTGTTCAAGTTGTCTCTTTAAAATATCAAATATTATTAAAAGTTGATTTTTACTGTTCAATTAGAAATGTGTATAATTTAATTAGAAATAGATGAGATTTATTCAACCGTTAAAAATTCAAGAGCAATAAATATTTGATAAGATTGAAACAGAAGTTGATCGAGGTGAAGCGCAAGAGGCTTTAACATTTATACAAGAAGTAGTCAATGTTGAGGATGCACAAACGAAAATAAAATTAAGCAGGATGAAAGCAAGCACTAAACAAGCATAATTAAAATATGCTAAAGAAATATATTACAAGAATCAGCATTATCACTAGTCCACATGTGGCGCCACTAATTCAGTCATTTTCACTACTTTTTATATAAAGTGTTCATTGGAAGTTTTTTTTTTTTTTTTTTTTTTTTTTTTTTATAAGCGTTTCACCCCGAGCAAGGCATGTCACTGCCACTACTGTGCAGGGGGCTACGTAGAGTGGAGAAAGGCTGGTTAAATATAGGAAATAACAGAGGGTGGGTGATAGGCGGATGAGGATACCGAGAATGAGGGTTGGGTAGATGAGAGTGTTGTGAGAATAGTTGGGAGTTAGTGTGATAGGAGGTGTCTATTGACCCTACATTTAAACACCTGGAGATTGTAACTGTCGGGAAAGCAGACTTGTGGAAGGGAGTTCCACAGACGGGAAGCGCGAGAAAAGAAGCTGTTGGAGTAGAATTTACGGTTACATCTTATTTGTTTAACTGTAAAAGGGTGGGACCTAGTTGCTAATCTAGTATCTCGTGTAAATTCGTGCTTAGGCGGCACCAGTGATCTAAGCTCATCGGAGCAGAAGCCATGAAAGTACTTGTAGAAGAGGCACAGGGAAGCTACATCACGCCGGTGTGAGAGCGGCTGCAGCCGGTCTGCCAAGTCAGTATCAACCACGTTACAGATCCTCCTTTGTATTTTGTCTAGAAGCCCAAGGAGAGCAGCAGGGGCACCCGACCAGATATGGCAGCAATATTCAATACACGGGCGGATGGTAGATTTGTATATGTGCAGAATAGTTTCAGGTGGGAAAAATTTCCGGGCCCTGCACAGAGAGCCGGCTTTCATAGCAGCAGATTTGGCAATGGATTCAATATAGTCATTCCATTTGAGGTCCGCCGAGAGTGTAAGGCCAAGGAGGCGTAGTATTTTACTCTCTGGGAGGCTAGCCTGTCCCATGCTAATGGGAGGTAGATGCGATTGTCTATGGTGGTTAGTTGATAACAGCTTTGTTTTGGAGGCATTGAAATTTACCAACCATTTCCTACCCCAGGTCACTACGGATTGGAGGTCCCTTTCAAGTGCGGCAGCGAGGTTCACTTTGTCGTCCAGACCTGGTTTCTTATCGATGCGGGAGTAGATTGTTGTGTCGTCGGCATACATGCCAACTTGGGATCTAATGGTGTCGGGGAGATCATTAACGTAGATCAGAAATAGCGTGGGACCTAGAATAGAAACTTGAGGGACGCCCGCGTTCGTCTGGTAGTTTTGGGAGGCATGCCCATTTAATACCACCTTTAATGTGCGGTTAGAGAGGAAGGACTGGATGAGGTCAAACAGATGTCCAGTTATCCCATAGCTCCGCAGTTTGCACAAGAGGCCAGCATGCCAGACCCTGTCGAATGCTTTGGAGATATCCAAGGCAACGGTTCGGGCTTCACCATTCTTGTCGAGTGCCTGGTATATGTACTTGGTAATGGTCGTTAGCATATCAGCAGTAGACCTGGTGAAGCGAAACCCATACTGTTTGTCAGAGAGAAGCCCGTTGGTCATAAGCGGTGAAATTTTCTCTATGAGAACAAAATTTTACTCTTGAAATTGCTAGATGTAACTGAAAGTTCTATGTAAATAGTGTCTTCTATCACACTTATCGCTTACAGAATTATCTTCAGGCCCTACGTTTTCCAGCAATTTTCGATCTTCGAAAGATTTTCTGTCGTGTCAATCGCTACGTTCTGTTTAAGTGACCGCGTTACTTTTATTGTTCTCGTTCTTTAAGAATGTTTCTATTTTTTCTCTTTTTAACATCCAGTAACCATATGTGTCTCAGTGAATTTACTGTATATCTATAGAGAAAATGATAAAAACATTATTTGTGTTTTTTGAGTGTTTTTGTGTAAGCGCGTTTCCGTGCGTGTGTTAGCATAAGCCGAGCTCCAAAACAAGCAATTTATGGTTATCTAATGCGAGGTAAATGTACGCAGTGCGAAAACTACAAAGTCTACTAAAATGACATATTTAAAAAGGTTACGATAAATACCAGGGTTTGAAAAGATGTCGCATCTAAACTAGGAAAACACTGATGCAACTTTTATTAATGTTTTCAAAAGGGGGAGGAGCGGATGCAATTAGGTAAAACAGCTGCTTACTACGTGCAGAACGTTTGCGCTTTCCGTGAAAAAGTTGCTAAAATGATAAAGAACGTCTGCCATTCTTTTGTATTTTCTAATTTCGAAAAGTTTGTGACAGTTTCGGATCAAAACTGTAAATAAATTACCCAAAGTTTATGTATATACTTTATCTCGCCTACTTTCGCACGCTTAAATTTTTGTCAAGTATATAATGTAGTCAGTATCGAAGAACAAAGAATTCATAATACAAAACTATATTTAAAATTTAGATATAACTGGCAGTATAACCAGGCGTTGCTCGAGTGTAATGAAAGCTTTAAAACTAATCCATGATCCTGGAACTCAGACTCAGCCTAAAGAATATTTTTGTGAATTTTGTTGAGAATCGGACAAAAATTGTGGATTTGTATAAAGGACATACAGACAGATAAACAGATACACATACAAATAACTTGCCTTTTATATAATTATATTATCGATTTTCTGCACTATTGTAAGAAATGTAACCTTGAAACTTCTGAATATTGTTTCTTATGTTTTGTCTACGAGTGTGTCAAATTTGATTAAAATAGGACCACTCCTTCTATTACCCGTTTTTTTCAATTATCGATTTTCGATATTTATCGGAAGTACCTAGACACAAAACCTATCTAAGAACGCTCACAGACGCTTATAGTACAACTGTGTAAATGGTCAATAAAATCGGTTCAGCCGTTTCGGAGTCTATAGGTAACGGACACAAACACACAGACAAAGTTCCATTTATAAATAAGTTTAGATCATCCGCAGATAGATCTGTTTTGCTGTATTACAGCTCATCAGTACATCCGATGGCTTTTAGTCAAGGTTGAAATACGACCGAACTGATATCAGTCGGCTACTCTACCTCTGAGCTATGGGCACTCGGTAGAAATTTAGGAATACTTTTAGAGTGTGATATGCCATACGAGGCATCATATAAAATCGAAAGTATTAAATATATTATGCATATTATAAAAATATTTTGCATATTAAATTGTTTTATACAATGACCAAGAACCAGTTAATGTACACGATTTACTGAATGTATATGTTGTATGGACATATGAAGTGGAGGCGAGAAGTGTGTATTATTAGGATAAGTAAACTAGACAAAATGTGGACTTAGATTTGGGGGTGGTTAAAGTTGTATGGATCGGAGATGCATAGTTGTTCTGCAAGCATCAGCCACTGCGGCGATGTCGGAATTATAGTTCCTGAAATGTAAATGTCTGAACTTGAGAAGATTATGTAGCTCACCGAAGTATTTTTTGGTCTATATAAAAAACGCGATAGAATAGCAATAGATCTTTGACATTTCTATGAAAACTTCTTGTAAGGTGGAGAATAATTAAGAATTTTTTGGTATGACCTGACTTTTGTAAATATAATAAAATACATCGAATAAAATATATTACAGGATATTTGAATTCAAAAACAACGTTTATTTTTAAATGATGGAGACTTTCGTGAGTGAGTTACCGGCAATAATAGTTTAATTATTTTTTCTAGTAATTGATTATTGGACATTATTTCATGTAATCGTTATTTTATTTGTAGAAATGGAACGTATTTTGGTTACAGTTAATGTTAATCAATTTATGTTAGATGATAATCACCACAATATAATACACACTGTAATAATAATATGTCGTAAAACTCTAAGACTGTAGTTCAAAATATCGGAGTACATCAGGAAACTAAGATTCAGAATATGGATAATCGATATAGCTATTTCAGTACATCTCAGATAAAACAAGTGATGAAAAGTACTTTTAGATATTAAGCTTCCTCTTCTCATCGAGTCACTACACTACATCAATCCACTGCTTCCCAGAGAGCATTGCCTGCTGTGCTTACATTTCAAGGTTTTTAGCGTGCATGAATCTTTATCATTGATGTAAAAAATGAAAAGTCAACATAGTTTGTCGTTACCCGCATAAACAGTTGGCATTATAATCAGTGGCATATTCCCATTTCTGAATTTTAGTTATATAGCTTCCAGAAGTTTCTTGGGTGGCTATTCAGGCAGGGCCCTAAACAACATTCTGCAAGGTAAAAAGTTCTGAAATTATCAGAAAAACTGATAACCTTAAAAAAGACAAATCGTGGGTCTGATAAAAAAAGAATCAGGAATGTTGCTATAAAATAAGATTACAAATAGATCTTTTGGCATTTAATATCCTTCGAAGTAGATCTCTTTGTCAAGTGCACATTTTATCAAGTGCATTTTCCATTGATGGAAATACTCGTGGAAAATAATTTCTTTGCGGTAGGGAACAGCTGCATCTCCGCCTTCTCGTAGATTTCAGAGAAATCCGGTTCGTTTCAAGTGGGATATGATTCCTAAAATGTTGCAAGGGGCGAGATCTGGAGAACATAGTGATGTAGAAGCGGGAGCATAGTGTCTTTAGCCAAAAGCTGCTACACATGTTAAGGTAACTGATGAAATCTTTGTAGTGTGTTGCGACACTCTACACTTTTCCCCAGAACAGTGATAAACAAGTGAGTACGTTATAAACTACGGTAAAGTATGAACTACAAGAAGTCTGAATATGACGATAATGGACAACAAGATCCAAGACCTCTGATTGAGTAGCATGAAACCACTCTTAATTGCTGTTATTTCCAAGTCTACACGGAACCGGGGTGATAGCACCTGTAATGTTCTCAGCTAGGTATCCACAAACAGCAAATAGCATTGTAAAATTGTAGACGTAGCGACAACAGATTTATATAAAAAATAACAATATATTTTATCTATGGTTTACTGTTTGCCATTCTGTTCTACACATACTTATTAGAAGACATGAATTTGTGTTAAAAATATATAGATATTTGCAATAAAATATCCAGATAATTTGTGGTTCGGTTAAACAAAATCAACAAGAATAAAAAACGGAGAGCCACCAGTAATCTGTGTGGAATGTCCAAATGAACAGATATAATTATATAATATTCATTCTGTCTGCTATTTAGAAAATTAATCATGCAAAAAAAAATAAAATTATCTAATCTGACGTATTTCCTATTAATTGCTATAGTTTTTGACAATATTCAAAGAAGAATATCTAACGTAATTGAACCTGAAGTAATATCTCGACTTCAGTCACATTCTCACAGACATGATGTGGCTTCACTCTGTATTTTCTACAAATATTTTCATGGAAACTATCCTGATGAGCTTTTCTTTTCTCCCTGTCTTTACTACATTCCTTTCAGCATACGACGAGATTGGTAACTAGGTACCATCATTTTATTGTTAAAACAGAAAACTGCAACTGCCAGTTCTACTCCAACAGGTTCTTTCTAGAGGAAGTTCTTTCTACTTATTTGCTTCTATGATAAATACAATTTTGTAGCATTCCAGTAGTTGAGTAAAGTATTAAGAAACATGACAATTTTGCTAAAAACAAGAAAGAGAGTACTGGATTGCTACGTGCTGTCCTGCTTCAATATGGCAGTGAAAGCTGAACAATACCATCAAAGATGAAGGAAAACTTGAATAACTGAAATGACGTTCTAGAGAATGAAACTGCGAATATCATGAATCGAGCATCATTGGAAATGATGGGAACAAAAGGAAAATTAATACTGAGCATCAGGAAGAGACAGCTGAAGTTCCTGGGACACGCAGTCAGGAAGGAGGGCTTGGAGAAGCTGATACTAACAGGCCAGATAGGGGAAAAAATGAGACAAGGAAAGCAACGTATAACATATTTGAAATAACTAATCAGGTGGATGTCGGAACAAGGATTGCATGGTGCAACAGGTGAAGGCGTGCTCAGAGTTACCAGGGATAAGGAAAAGTGGAAGGCCATGATCCCCTACGTCCTGAAGCGACAAGGTACATAGAAAAAAAGAAGAAATGCAACGTCAATTGCCATATTCTGTCTTCTTGAATCACATCTATATTTTGCCCTTTCCGCAATCCTCCCAAAGCATAATACCCTTTCTCAGTTACGTTTTCTGTTAACCCTGCGGACTAGTGGCATTCCAGCCTTGCTTGAAATGATTAACAGATAAAAAAATTGAAAATTGTTTCTTCTTCAAAAATATTATTTGACAAATCTGTTAGAATATTAATAAAGATTAAAAATTGTTGAACATCTCTGTTGCTTCATTTTTCTAAAACAATTTCAATAGATATTTAAGATTATTTACACAATTTAATTTCCTCGGACTGTTATCCTCATCAGTTTTGTCATATTTACAACGTTTCAGACGTTGTACGCTCCAGGATTCATCAAGTGATAAACGTTGGAATTTTGACACTAACTCTATATTAAGTCTACAGGGACAGGGTATTCTAAACACAAGTGCCATTCTTTGGTGGAATATATCAGTTTGAGCTGATTCCATTTAATATTTCATCTTTTCACTTTGCTGTTTGGAACTCACAACTCTTTCGGTCATGTCACGTTTTGTATCACTCAGTCAAAGGATCATGTATACTACACCGTGGACTAAATGTCACATTGTGTTTGAAATTCAAACATATATCAACTGAAGTAGGTCTGAGGATAAAACTGACTTAGCATCCTGAATATGGCAATAAATATGTAGACAACATACTGAGCAATTTAAATATTGTAAACCGATACAATAATTCATATCAGAAATATAGAAATATATTTAAAGTCATTACCATTATATACATTTTATTTTCAAACAAATTATCATTCATTGTTTACCGCATAATTTAAGTTATATTTCTGCCACTAAATATGGATTCAGCTTGTTAACAAAACTATGTGTTTTCTCCTGGTCTAAGGATAGGAAACAGGACGTAATCTCTGATTAATCGAAAGAAGAAAAGCAAATGAATGGTTTACAAGTTGAAACATTGACATTTCTGCAAACTGAAATTCTAAACTTCATTATTCACGGTAATTATAAGAGGTGGGTGCTTTGATTTAAAGGTAAATTGTGAAATTATCCGAATTTATTCAGCACTATTTTAGCTCATTGAAACAAGCCGGTTAATATTTGGTTTTGTTTTCTTTGGGTCTTTTTCTTTTTTTTATTTTGCATATTAAGGGAAAATGCAAGTTTCCCTTATTACAAACCCTTTACGCTTATTAAGAACCTCTAAGTGTTTTCGTCATTTTTTATTTTGAAAACGGTGCTAAGAAAAAGGAAATCTGTCAACTACAGCTTTCGTTAATTTTCAGTTGCTCAGACGACGACGACGACTATTATTATTATTATTATTATTATTATTATTATTATTATTATTATTATTATTATCTCATTTTCGTCATAATTTGATTTCTGCTATGGTCACACTACCTACCAAGTCTGCGGAAAGACATAAGTCGGGTCGCAGTGTGTTATTATAGATACGTTTGTTTTGTTTTGTCTATCTCCCATAACATGACTAGAGTTACATAGACAATGTATCATTAGTGTGTGGGCTGTATTAACAAGACAATGTTTGTATATTATTCAAACTGGGGTTTCTGAGTATTTTTCCATGCGTTGTTTGCTCAATCATTTTATCATTCCAAGTTCGTCCACTATAAGCGGTGCATTTGTTTTCAATTTCCACATTTTTCTAGTTCAATCTCTTTATATTTTGACAGTTTTTCAAATTCCTTGGTTTCTATGTTACAATCCGTTGGACAACCAATATCAATTAGTAAGCAAGGTTCTTTTTCTTTTTCTTTTTCTTTTCTTTTTTTACCATAATTTCCGTCTATTTGCTTCAGTTTTCCTGTCTGTGCAGATAGTTTAGTCTCATAGAACGGTGATGTTGTATTTCTGTAACTATTGCTAGGTGATGTTCATAACAGTATTTGTTTACATATTTTGCAAATTGTTTCCTCATTGCCCAGTGTAAATATTGCCCCACTCTATCATGACGATTTTATATTCATTTGAGGCAAGTACAGAACATACTGAGATTGGATGGTATTGTTTCCTAGTATTTGTTACAGAATCTGTATTTTGAATCTACATTATTATGTATGATATTTGCCTGAAAGTTCCTAGCAAAAGAATCTGGTCTTGCGCTGCAAAATAAAACCTTCAATTCCAGACTTTAGTCCAGATACTCTTAACCATCGGTAATTATTAAATTTTTCCACATCGTGTTATTTAGCCCGATCTGATTATTGGCCAGGTGGAGGTTTATTTTACCAGCGTTGTTTTATCTATTTAAGAGCTTAACTTTGTCATTCTTTTTCATGTTTTTGCTGCAACAGTTAGCTCTTGGGTTCTGTTTTGGTTTTCTACAGAATCTACTAAACGCAATGTCTTGTTTGTATTTACTGCCTTTTATTGTTGAATATTTTTTCTTTCTGTCTTCACGTTGTTTCACCATTTGTATCATGAAGTTTATTGTTGTTTCCATGTATGTTAGTATGCTAATAGTTATTGACTTGAATGATAATTCTAGGTGAATAAGATCTCTTCCAACCTCCTTAAAGGGGTTCGTATAGCCGGTCTACACCAGCATTTGGGTGATGTATCTTATGCTTAGAAAGAATCATTTGCCTGTAAGTTAGAGTCCAGTTCAAAGGGTTGAAAATATATTAAACCATTGGGATGGCAAGTTTATTAATGAACATTTCATTTTCAGTATCAGACGTACGTTAAGAATACTATATATTCTTAACGCACTATTTCCTTCATTTTCTTATGTTAAATGTTATATTTATTATTATTATTATTATTATTATTATCATTATTATTATTATTGTTATTTTACTAGTATTAGTAGTAATAGTAGTGGTGCTGTTATTATTATTAGTGGTAGTAGAAATAGTAGTATTGATAGTAGTATTAGTATTAATATATTAGCAGTAGCAGTAGTAAAGTCGTCTGAGAAAAGAGAAAATAAGTGGCCATTAAAAGTTTAGGTGTGAAAATGTCAGATAATAATAGCAAGTCCTGAGACAGAAGATGATGAAGAGTGGCGACATTTAATTAGTGCTAAAATAGAGTCCGCTTTGTTTTGCTTTGTTTTTTAAAAGAAATATTTAAGAAGATTTAGTTGTTGTCAGTGCAGGCTTTTTGTGTTAGAGTCGGATGAGATTAACGCAATGTCTGAAAACATTTCGTGATATTAAAACGGAATTGAATAAAGTGCGTTTAAAAAAGTGAAAGAATTGTATAATCTCCGGTCTTGACGAAGTTAGAGCATCTAAACACCGATTGAGAATTTTAAAAGCAAATAAATAAAAATGTAGAGACGTTTAATTTTTTGCTCATTTTTTTTATTATGTTTCGTTCCCTGTACTCGACGCACTATTTCTTGTTCACTCGAACGTAACTCTAAAATTTTCAGAAACGTTAATGCAATCGCCTGTTTAGGGTAGAGTTTTTTGGCATCTTACAACAATCTTATGAATGATTTAAGTATTGATTCATGTCTGCGGCAATATCGGAATTTTTCTCCTTCATTTTTTTTTCAATTTTCATTTCAATAGGGTTTCTAATTTCTATATCAACATCTTGCTCGCTATGATTTTGTTTCTTTCTGTTGCCAAAAAGATTTAAATTTAAATTCTTTTCAACCGTTTAAAACTTTAACTTATTTAACTTTATTTCGTGTTCCTTGTCTTTCTCGTTTTTTCTCAGTCATTTATTTTCTAATGTTTGTCATTTGCTACATTATTAATTACTTTTCGTTTTTAATCTTCTTTTTCTTTTCCTCTTACTTCCTTCTTTCTTTTCCTCTTACTTCCTTCTTTCTTTTCCTCTTACTTCCTTCTTTCTTTTCCTATTACTTCCTTCTTTCTTTTCCTCTTACTTCCTTCTTTCTTTTCGTCTTACTTCCTTCTTCATTCTTTTCCTTCTTACTTCCTTCTTTCTTTTCCTCTTACTTCCTTCATTCTTTTCCTCTTACTTCCTTCATTCTTTTCCTCTTACTTCCTTCATTCTTTTCCTCTTACTTCCTTCTTTCTTTTCCTCTTACTTCCTTCTTTCTTTTCCTCTTACTTCCTTCTTTCTTTTCCTCTTACTTCCTTCATTCTTTTCCTCTTACTTCCTTCATTCTTTTCCTCTTACTTCCTTCATTCTTTTCCTCTTACCTCCTTCTTTCTTTTCCTCTTACTTCCTTCTTTCTTTTCCTCTTACTTCCTTCTTTCTTTTCCTCTTACTTCCTTCTTTCTTTTCCTATTATTTTCGTTTACGAATATTTATTTATTTATTGCTTCTTGCTCACATGCCGACGTATGCATTCTTTCTTTGGTTATTATTTTTCTTATTGTCGTCTTTTTCTTTTTATTCTTGACTAGTCCTCCCACACTTCTTCTTTCTGATACTGTTGCTATTGATGAAGTTGGCAGTCATGTCTATCCAAAATTAAAATGTTCTGGCCCTAAAAATATTCTGTCTTTTTTAACATTTCTTCAATTTTTCTTCCTACCATCCATTTGTAATATTTGCTTATTCTTCCCCCTTTTTCTTCTGATAGAATCAGATTTCTTTCATTTATTCTTATTTTCCTTTTATTTTTTATTCCTTCTTTTTTTCTTTCTTTTTCTTTTTTCTTTCATCCTTTCTTTTAAGAATGCATTCTTCTGATTCTTCATACTCCTATTGATATCGTGTTTTGTCCATGTATATTTTTTAGTCTTTTATTTTTCTTTATTATTTTTATTGTTAATAACCTTTTTCCTTGGTTTACAGGTTTTTTTTTCTATTCAGCTCTCATTTCATTTTTATTCGAATTATGTATCTTACGACCAATTTATTATTTTTTCTTCTTTGTTTTTTTCGTTTTTCTTCTTGCGATCTTTCCATTTTTTATTCAATCTCAATTTATTGCATTCTCACTTCTTACTTTACATGTATTTTATATTTGCAGTTTATCTTTGCATTTTCTCTTTCTTATTCTTCCGATATTTCGTTCCATTTTTCATTAATTTTATTCACATTCTATCTTTCTTTTTATATTCTCTCTTTATGCTTTTCATTTTCAAACCGGCTTCATTCCTGTAGTTTTTATGTTCTCATTCCATCAAATCTTTTGTCATCACTCTTTCTGACGTTGCTCTTTCTTTGAACGCCATTCTTCTACCAACGATCCCCCGTTACCTCCTCCAACTCTCCTCTTCAGCTCATCTCTGTGTGTAAATGTTTCTACATAGTCTTTTCATCTCTAAGTCTTTCGTCTCAGCTCAAACTTTTCTATACATCATTTAGTATTTTATTCTAGTCTAATTCGTTTTTCTTTGCAGACTGTTCTAGCCACTTTACATTTACATCTAATGGAATCCCATGTTGCCTGCTTCGGAAAACAAAACACAATAATCTATCTTTCATACTCGCCCAAAAGCGAAAGAATGCGACTAATTCTTGGAAAAGTACTTCTTTTATTCCTCCCTAGGTGCAGAAAACAGTGATGATTCTCAACCGTCTGATATTTCCAAGTGACACAAGTTGGTTTCGCCGAGACTTTATTAATATCTTTGTCCACAGCCTGTTCTTTTGGAATTTTAGACTGTTGTATCCGGGTTTGAATATATTTGTTCCGTCTGATTGTATCATGCATCTATTCATCTTTTTCCTGAATGTAGAAGTCTGAGAACACAGAATTTGATTGGCGATGTTTGAAGTAAACTCAAACTCAGAGAGGTTTTATATTCTTTAGCATCTTTTTTCTCTCATATTTCTTATTCTTTTTTTATGGAATCAATACCCGGACTTTTGTCTATGAACCTTCAGCCTGAAATTCCCAAATGAATTTTCTGTCCAGTATCTCTAAAAGAAATGAGAACACGTAGGAAACAGAAATGATATAACAGTTGAATACATGATTTGTTTATTTATTTTATAAAACACTTATTTAGGAAGCTGTGGTGCATTAGATATAGGCTGGAAACGAGAAATCAGGGAGCCGATTTTGAATTTCAGTTGAATTCGTTGCATTCACTTAAGCACAAATACCCTTGAGAATGGTATTAGTCTGTCACTTCCCTTCAGTTATAAGTTAAATAATAGAGCATATTTGGTTCTCTAGCCGTGGCTCGCAACCTGTCCAGCACAGAAAGTAATGGCAACCTACAGTGAGATAATTTTCAGTCCTGTCTCTTTCGAGACATGATCTGATAAGCTTGTATCATGTGTGGCACTTAAATGACTGATTGATTAGGAAGAAGAGTTTTACTTAGATTTGTAAGCAGTTGATTGTCTCCATGATAATCTGGTCAAAGTACCGGCAAAATTAAAATTGCTACTAACTTCAACAAATTCAGTAAAATATATTACAAGAGATGTAGAATTCCCAAATCTGTCAGAATATGAAAATATTTTTGGTGATTGTGCTTTTTGTAAAACACACCTCAAAATTATGCACATATAAATGACACCCGTCAATTAATTTTCATATATTATACACGCTTGTGCGATTATATCTTTTCAAAATATGTCTGACTCGGCAGAAGATTTTTCCGTCGTAGGTTTCTCGTTCTGAATCGTTAAACACTTCAACACAATGCACGTCTAATTGATATACTAAGCGATAGAACGAGATTTTTTAGTATGCATTTAGAAGGTGCGTTTCATTATTTATTCTTACGACCATATAATGTTGAATACAACGGTTCTCGCCCGATCACAGAAGTTAAGCCAAGTTGAGGCTAGTCAGTATTTAGATGGGTGACCGCTTGGGAATACTAGGTGCTGTAAGCGGTTAGTGACGGATGTGCGTTGTGGTGCAATGGATATCGGCTCGGAAAGAAAAATCAGTGAGCCGAGTTCGAATTCCAGTTGCATAACCTGCATTCACTTAAGGACAGGTACCTTTGGGAAAGGTATTAAGCCGTCCCTTCCCTCAATTTATTGGTTAAATAACAGAGTAGAACTTGGGGACCCTGCCCTTAAAAACATATCCCAATGAATCTTGATACTCAAAAAGAAAAAAAAGTATTACATGACACAAAACTTATAAAAAACAACAATAAATTGTTGAAAGAAAAAGGTATTATCAGCAATAAATAAATAAAATTTAGTTGGCAATAAATAACCCGCCGAGGTTGATATTCCATAAAAACAAAACAACCAACCAACAATCATTATTTATTACTAGCAGTGTACTCAACATATTCAAGTGAGATTTTGATATATATACCAGATGTTTTCTAAATTGATAATTTATTAAATTCATAAATTTTCTTAAATGTCCTATTTCCCATTCTGTATTTACTTAGACGAAAACACAGATTTATATATATATATATATATATATATATATAGAGAGAGAGAGAGAGAGAGAGAGAGAGAGAAATAGAGAGGGGGGAAAAGAGAGTGTGATCCATTACCAGGATTGATCAATTAAAATATACACTAAAGTTTTAAGATTATTTTACTTATAGACCTAGACATTTACAAGGGGATATATGCCTATTTTCAGTTATGTTTTAAAAAATACACTGAATGTTTAAAAATTATAAACAAATAAAAAATCACAAAAATCGTTAGAACGTCACGAATATGAGATAAATACGTGCATTTTTATAATAATATTCGTGATAATAATAATAATAATAATAATAATAATAATAATAATAATAAG
The DNA here is from genome assembly GCA_037127315.1 of Ascarosepion bandense. Classification (NCBI taxonomy): domain Eukaryota; kingdom Metazoa; phylum Mollusca; class Cephalopoda; order Sepiida; family Sepiidae; genus Ascarosepion; species Ascarosepion bandense. Next base: position 1,076,752 of record JBBBDQ010000250.1, read on the forward strand.
AGCCGTAAAAAAATATAACATCAAGAATGAAAATGACGTCTTATCAAATAAAGAAAAAATAAAGAAAAAAAATCCAACTGAAGGCTCAAAGTATAAGACGCTATGAAAAAAGAGCAAGATTTTACAGAGAATAAAAGATTTTTCAGACTGATACAAAGAGATTTTACAGGGAAATAGGTAAAAAAAGAATTGAAGTGACAGTACGCCCCCCAGAATGGAAGAAGTCACACAGTTCTGGGAACAGATATGGGCTTGCCCTAAAGAACTCAGCAAGGAAGTACATTGGATTACGCAAGAGATAGAAGGAATGAAAAATAAACCCGAAAAGACATGGTCTGGAATTACAGAAGATTATGTTAAATATGCACTAAAAAAACATACAATTGGAAATTCCCAGGCATAGATAAAATTCCTAACTTTTGGCTATATTATTTAAATGCAGCACATAAAAAAAACTAGCCAAAGAACTTCAAGAAATGGTTGATGATCCCACTAAAATTCCTGCATGGATGACCAAAGGAATTACATTTCTTCTACCCAAGAATGGTGACACAAAAAACGCGAAAAACTACAGACCAATTACATGTTTTCCGACAACATATAAACTATTAACATCTATTTTAACAAAACAGACATATTTATTCTTAGAAAGAAAGACATGATACCGCTTGAACAAAAAGGGTGCAAACGTGGCTGTTATGGTTGTAAAGACCAATTGCTGATTAACAAGATGATCCTGGAAAACTGCTACAGTACAAAGAAAAATCTGAGTACTGCCTGGATAGACTATCGAAAGGCATTCGATAGTGTGCCACATGACTGGATTTTAAAGACTTTAAATATATACAAGATATCGCCCGTCATCATCAATTTCATCAAACAGTGCATGTCTATATGGAAAACAACCCTTTACCTCAATCATATAAATGGAACCTATAAGTCTGATGAAATAAACATCAAAAGAGGTATATTTCAAGGTGATTCTTTATCTCCCTTACTATTCTGCATATCATTAATAGCACTAACCAGTCAACTTAATAAGACAGAATGTGGTTATAAAATAGGCCAAAAGAAAATAAGCCATCTATTTTACATGGATGATTTAAGTTATATGCTAAGAATGATAATGAACTGGAAGATCTTCTGCAAACTGTAAAATGCTTCAGCGAAGACATTGGAATGAAATTTAATTTGAATAAATGTGCTAAAGCTACAGTTTTACGTGGATCAATACAAGAAACATCCTCAATTAGCCTAGATCCTGCTGTAACAATAAAAGAATTGAAACCAGAAGAAGCTTATAAATACCTAGGTGTGAATGAGAGCGAAAACATTCACCATAACAAAATGAAAGAAATAGTGCGTAAAGAGTACTATAGAAGGCTACGAATGATATTAAAAACTGAATTAAATTCACAGAACAGAGTTATGGCCATTAACAGCCTTGCAATCCCAGTTGTCCAATATAGCTTTAACATCTTAAACTGGATTCTAAACGACATCAGGCGAATGGATGCTAAAACAAGAAAGCTTCTTTTTAAGCATAAGATGCATCATCCAAAGGCTGATGTAGACCGTCTATACATACCCCGTAAAGAAGGTGGAAGGGGTCTTATTCAGCTGGAATTGTCATACAAGACAACAACTATTGGCTTACTAACATACATAGAAACAACAAAGGATTGGATGATACAATTAGTAAGGCAACATGAAGAAAGAAAGAAAAAATATTCAATAATAAAAGAAGGCAGTAAATTCAAACAAGATTTACAGTTAGTAGATTCTGTAGAAAAGCAGAACGGATGTCAAGAGCCGACTATTGCGGCAAAGAATATGAAAATGAAAGCCAAAGATAAAGCTCTTGAACAGTTGAAACAGCGGTGTCAAGACAAACCTCTGCATTGCCAATATCCAGTACGTGCCAATAAATCCAATGTTGACAAAGTTAATACTCATCGATGGTTACGTGCATCTGGATTAAAGTCCGAAACTGTAGGCTTTATTCTTGCAGCACAAGACCAAAGTCTTTTCACGAGAAACTTTCAGGCAAATATTATGCATAATAATATGGATCCAAAATGCAGGTTTTGTGATAAACACCAAGAAACAATAGACCACCTAATCTCAGGCTGTTCTGTGCTTGCCCCAAATGAATATAAAAATCGCCACGATAGAGTTGGGCAATATTTACATTAGGCAATATGCAAACATTATGGAAAGGCTGGAGGCAAACACTGGTATGAACATCACCCAGCACCGGTTACAGAAATAGAAGATGTAACCATTCTATGGGATTACACCATCTACACAGACAGAAAAATTGAAGCAAACAGGCCAGACATTATTGTTAAAAACCAGAAGGAGAAAACTTGTCTATTAATTGATATGGCTTGTCCAGCGGATTGTAACATAGCAATCAAGGAATTTGAAAAACTGTCAATATATAAAGACCTGGAAATTGAAATAGAAAAAATGTGGAAATTGAAAACAAGAGTTGTGCCAGTGATAGTAGGTGCACTTGGAATGATAAAAAATGGAACAAAACAACACATTGAAAGAATCCCTAGAAACCCCAGCTTAAGAGACATACAAAAAATTGTCTTATTAAGTACAGCCCACACACTAAGGAAAACTTTATCTATGTAATGCTGGAGATGATAGGGAAGATAGAAAAACATGAAATGGAGCCATAACAACACGCCACTACCTGCCTTAGGTCTCCCCGCAGACTTGGTTGGCAGTGAGACCAAAGCAGAAATCGAAATATGATGAAAAATGACATAATAATAATAATTTCTCGCAGACATGAAGATCCACCTTGGTAAAGAAAAATAGAAAAAGAAATCGAACAACTTAGAAGTGAACTATCAGTACTGGATGAACTGAGTAGAGGAATAAATGTAAGAACTAGGAAAATCAGAAGAGCCGAAAGTAATTACAACATTTGAAATGAAAATGAAGTCTTATCAACTAAAGAAAAAATAAAGCAAAAAATACAACTAAAGGCTCAAAGAATAAGGTGCTATGAGAAAAGAGCAAGATTATACAGACAAAACAAGATTTTTCAAACCGATACAAAGAGATTTTACAGGGAAATAGGTAAAAAAAAGAATTGAAGTGACAGTCCCCACCCCAGAATGGAAGAAGTCACACAGTTCTGGGAAAAGATATGGGCTTGCCCTAAAGAACATAGTAAGGAAGTAGATTGGATTGCACAAGAGATAGAATGAATGACAAATAAACCAGAACAGACATGGGCTGGAATTACAGAAGAGGATGTTAAATTTGCACTAAAAAAAGCACACAATTGGAAATTCCGAGGTATAGATAAAATTCCTAACTTTTGGCTATATTATTTAAATACAGCACATAAAAAACTAGCCAAAGAACTTCAAGAAATGGTTGACGATCCCACTAAAATTCCTGCATGGATGACCAAAGGAATTACATTTCTTCTACCCAAGAATAGTGACACAAACAACCCGAAAACCTACAGACCAATAACATGTTTCCGACAACATATAAACTATTAACATCTATTTTAACAAAAGAGACATATTTATTCTTAGAAAGAAATGACATGATACCGCTTGAACAAAAAGGATGCAAACGTGGCTGTTATGGATGCAAAGACCAATTGCTAATAAAACAAAATGATCCTGGAAAACTGCTACAGTACAAAGACAAATCTTAGTACTGCCTGGATAGATTATCGAAAGGCATTCGATAGTGTGCCACATGCCTGGATTTTAAAGATTTTAAATATATACAAGATATCGCCCGTCTTCATCAATTTCATCAAACAGTGCATGTCTATATGGAAAACAACACTTTACCTCAATCATATAAATGGAACCTATAAGTCTGATGAAATAAACATCAAAAGAGGTATATTTCAATTTGATTCTTTATCTCCCTTACTATTCGGCATATCATTAATAGCAATAACCAGTCAACTTAATAAGACAGAATGTGGTTATAAACTAGGCCAAAAGAAAATAAGCCATCTATTTTACATGGATGACTTAAAGTTATATGCTAAGAATGATAATGAGCTGGAAGGTCTTCTGCAAACTGTAAAATGCTTCAGCGAAGACATTGGAATGAAATTTAATTTGAATAAATGTGCTAAAGCTACAGTTTTACGTGGATCAATACAAGAAACATCCTCAATTAGCTTAGACCCTGCTGTAACAATAAAATAATTGAAACCAGAAGAAGCTTATAAATACCTAGGTGTAAATGAGAGTGAAAATATTCACCATAACAAAATGAAAGAAATAGTGCGTAAAGAGTACTATAGAATGCTACGAACGATATTAAAAACTGAATTAAATTCTCAGAACAGGGTTATGGCCATTAAGAGCCTTGCAATCCCAGTTGTCCAATATAGCTTTAACATCTTAAACTTGATTCTAAACAACATCAGGCGAATGGATTCTAAAATAAGAATGCTTCTTTCTAAGCATAAGATACATCATCCAAATGCTGATGTAGACCGTCTATACACACCCGTAAAGAAGGTGGAAGAGGTGTTATTCAGCTGGAATTGTCATACAAGACAACACCTATTGGCTTACTAACATACATAGAAACAATAAAGGGTGGGATGATACAATTAGTAAGGCAACATGAAGAAAGAAAGAAATAATATTCAATAATAAAAGAAGGCAGTAAATACAAACAAGATTTACAGGTAGTAGATTCTGTAGAAAAGCAAAACAGAAGCCAAGAAACAACTATTGCGGCAAAAAATATGAAAATGAAAGCCAAAGATAAAGCTCTTGAACAGATGAAACAGCGCTGGCAAGAGAAACCTCTGCATGGCCAATATCCAGAACGTGCCAATAAATCCAATGTTGACAAAGTTAATACTCATCGATGGTTACGTGCATCTGGATTAAAGTCTGAAACTGAAGGCTTTATTCTTGCAGCACAAGACCAAAGTCTTTTATTTAGGAACTTTCAGGCAAATATTATGCATAATAATATGGATCCAAAATGCAGGTTTTGTGATAAAAACTAAGAAACAATAGATCACCTAATCTCAGGCTGTTCTGTGCTTGCCCCAAATGAATATAAAAATCGCCACGATCGAGTTGGGCAATATTTACATTGGTCAATGTGCAAACATTATGGAAAAGCTGTAAACAAACACTGGTATGAACATCACCCAGCACCGGTTACAGAAATAGAAGATGTAACCATTCTATGGGATTACACCATCTACACAGACAGAAAAATTGAAGCAAACAGGCCAGCCATTATTGTTAAAAAAACAGAAGGAGAAAACGTGTCTATTAATTGATATGTCTTGTCCAGCGGATTGTAACATAGCAATCAAGGAATTTGAAAAACTGTCAAAATATAAAGACCTGGAAATTGAAATAGAAAAAATGTGGAAATTGAAAACAAGAGTTGTGCCAGTGATAGTAGGTGCACTTGGAATGATAAAAAATGGAACAAACAACACATTGAAAGAATCCCTGGAAACCCCAGCTTAAGAGATATACAAAAAATTGTCTTATTAAGTACAGCCCACACACTTAGGAAAACTTTATCTATGTAATGCTAGGGATGATAGGGAAGATAGAAAAACATGAAATGAAGTCATAACAACACGCCACGACCTGCCTTAGGTCTCCCCGCAGACTTGGTTGGTAGTGAGACCAAAGCAGAAATTGAAATATGATGAAAAAATGACATAATAATAATATAATAAATTAATAATACTTTTATAATGAAAAGATTTGATCACTGAAAGATATCATTGTTTTTGATTGAAAAAATAAAAACATATTTTAGACCGTTCCATATGTTATCAAACAAGTGAACATATCAATTACTTGCGTTCCAGGATTAAACAATGCTATTAAATAAGGTAAAAAATAATTCAATTAAATGCCATAGAGATACGTTTCTGAAATTCAGATGCAGAAAAAACATAAAATTATATTATTTATGATATAATTTTCATTCTCTGTAATGACCTTAATTAACACACTGTCAATATAACGAGCTAATTTAAGAATCATTTATGAGTTAATGGTTAAGCAGACAGGTTATTTAGCTTTCAAATTTACAGGTTTTACAAAAGTTACTTGCCTTATGAACATATCTCTTCACAAAACCGCAAAGCTCTGGTTTAGATCTAAGTAACATATCTGGAATTTAAAATGGATATTGTTTTTTTTTTACCCTAACTAAATTAAATAATAAGTGGTTAATCTCAAGTATTGTTTCGTTGCAATGCATGAAAATAAATATTTATTTGATTGCTATCACTGTTTTCTAATGATTTGAAGTTTAGCTTTTCAGAATCCAATGAATGATAAAGTTTGCTATTAACACCATGGCCGACCAAACTCATAATGAATGATTCAACTCAGACACATTACAGCTGTACAACATCCTTAATGATTTAAAGAAGCATGCTAATAGTTCTTAATCAGACATCACCGTTTTTGACAGCTATGCAAATTCATCATCTGTCTAGATTTCTTCATTAATAAAACTTAGCGGAATTGCAAATATACGGCCTGCATACTTACAGAGTCTATTTAGTTATTATATATATATATATATATATATATATATATATATATATATATATATTGTTTTGTCAGTTTTGTACGTTACCTGATTTGTGTTGACTTATTTTATTTACGTTTACATAAGTGGCATCGAGATGTTCTAATCACACATGGAACTATAATGGCTTTGCTCAATATATTTCTGCTATTAATTAGGTGACTGCATATCTCAGTTTGCAACTGATATTTAGTTTTCGAGTAAAAATCAACTACTATTGTATCTTTTATTAATCACCAAAAGCTTGGTTTAAAATTGAGTTTGTAAGAAATTATATTTAACACATGAAAAATTTAATGATTTATAATGTTGTTCAAAACAATCATCACTGTCATAGCTTATAAGTGTTTTACAGCTCGTATGGCATAAAATTTTAAATGTTGGCCATGAAACAATATTAGCAGAATTGTTGTTATTTTTCACTGTGGCGTAGAACTACTCATTATATATAACTGCGCACGTCAGTATTGTCAGAGTTGTTTGGTCTAATTAGCTTCAAATATAAACATACAAGGAAAAGATATTTATAAAAATGTAACATGCAGAATTGTTTGACTGCACACTACGTAAAATCTAGAAGAAAAAAAGGTCTTATTGGCGTTCAAAACCTTTCAGAATAAAAGTAACTCCTAGATTTCGACTGTTTTTCTATTTCCACCACCACTCACAATGGATTGTTAAGAATTATGTAACCAGTTCATTAATCTTATAAACGAAGAAATAGATGTCATATAAGCTGCTATTTTGCATTTATCAAATTAATTGCCTGTGTTTCAGGGCACATGACCCTATATTCATTGTCGCTATGAATTAAAAAAAATGCATCATAAATAAATGTGCTGGGAGTATATAAATTCTTAGAATGTTGACTAGATTATATTATATTATGTTACTTTCTGCAAGCATTTTTGAATTTCATTTTCTCTAAGTTATAATTTCTTTAAAAATTAACCGATAGAATAATATGTTAAGCTATGGAAAAATGCATTAGACGCATTCATATTACCAAAAAGAAATATCATATGTATGTATGTATCTGTATGTATGTATGTATGTGTATGTATGTGTATGTATGTATGTATCTGTATGTATGTATGTATCTGTATGTATGTATCTGTATGTATGTATGTATCTGTATGTATGTATGTATGTGTATGTATGTGTATGTATGTATGTATCTGTATGTATGTATGTATCTGTATGTATGTATCTGTATGTATGTATCTGTATGTATGTATGTATGTATGTATGTATGTATGTATGTATGTATGTATGTATCTGTATGTATGTATCTGTATGTATGTATGTATCTGTATGTATGTATGTATCTGTATGTATGTATGTATGTGTATGTATGTATGTATCTGTATGTATGTATGTATCTGTATGTATGTATGTATGTATGTATGTATGTATGTATGTATGTCTGTATGTATGTATCTGTATGTATGTATCTGTATGTATGTATGTATCTGTATGTATGTATCTCTGTCTCTGTCTTTCTGTCTCTGTCTCTCTCTCTCTCTCTCTGTCTCTCTGTCTGTGTCTCTCTCTCTGTCTCTCTGTCTGTGTGTGTGTGTGTATGCTTGAAGTGAAATTATTTTGTACAACTATACTATTAGATATTTGACAATTCTCTATATTTCAATAATATATCAACTGCCCTCTTTACAGTTCTTCAATAATTTCTCTAGATATAGCAGTGTCAATAAAATGTGGTATACATAATATTTAAAGAATATGAAATTTACTTTTATTTTTCATTTACAAAGGATACACAAGCATCCGAAGCTGAGGATTTTAAACGTTTTTATTTAGCCGACTGATCGTATAATAATAATTATATCAGTAATATATATAGCAATGATACTAATATTAATAACAGAAATAATAATAGTAATACTAATAATAATAACATTATCAAAAATAATAGTAATATGAATAGCAACAACAACAATGACGATAATAATAGCAATGATAATAATAATGGCAACAGTAATAATGATAATTTTCATTTTTAAACAAGAACCTTTCTATCCAAGAACACTTCTATGCATCATCTAAAATCTGTACATCTTCTTCTATGTGCTCTGTACCTTCAGGACGTAGTCGATCATTGTTCTCCACATCTCCCTGTCCCTTGTGGCTCTTAGCATGTTTGCTTCTGTTACACCTCGCAACACCCGTTCCGTCATCCACCAGATCAGGCCCTGCAAATATGTTCTCCGCTACATTCTTTTGTCTCTTTTTCCTTCTATCTGGCCAGTCAATCTCAGGTTCTCCAAGGTCTCCTTCCATATTGCATGCCCCAGGAACTTCAGTAGTCTCTTCCTGATGCTCAGTATTAATTTCTTTTTTGCTGCCATTCTTTCCAACACCTCATCGTTGCTGGCATGCTCACTCCACAATATCCGCAGCATTCTTCTGTAGAACCACATTTCCGCTGCTTCAAGGTTTGTCCTCATTTTCGTTGATATTGTCCAGCATTCACTGCCGTATTGAAGTACTGATATCACATAGCAATCCAGTACTCATTTCGTTGTTTCTAGTGAAACCTTCCTGTATGTTAGTACTTCAATCAGCTTCTGGAACGCGTCCTAACTGTACATACGCATCAATTAATTACGTTAGAAAAGGTTTTATTGCTCGCGAATTGAAATACAAGATGTTGTGTATCCCGAGAATGGGTTCCGCACAAATAAATGAACAACGACCAGTAATTTTGATAGAAAATAAGTGTATCAACATAAAGATACAGACTTGAATGAAGATTAGTAGTCCAGAGATGCGGGTTAGTAAAAAGTATTTGTACAAATCTTTGGAGGTGAAGCCGTAGTATACTGAGTATGTCTGCATTGGAATCTGACAGGTACTGCATAATAATCTTCTCGATGAGTGAAGCACAGAGCTACTATGAACTACTGTGTACTGAGTGCTAATGTATTCTCCGATAAACTCTCAGTGAGAAACGATCTTCTCAATATTTATTGTTTGAAAAATACAATTGTGGCACAAGAACGATTGGTAAGGGTGGCAAAAACTATCCTATATCTTTTCTCGTCTTGCAGTAGCAGTAGTATAAATTTATTCTGGACGAGTCCATCTTTATGAAAAGGCAGAACTCTACAACACTAGACAACAATTATTGTCTTCCTAACATGCATAGAAAATCAAATGACTGGATTATAAACTAGTCAAATAAAACGAAAAATGAAATAAAGAATATTCATTCATGTAAGAGGTTTTTAAAAAAACGATATATACATTTAATAGATTCCGAAGAAAAGCCAAACAAAATCCAAGAACCTATTGTGGTAACAAAAGATATGAAAAACAAAGCCATGGATAAATGCCTAGAACACATAAAACAACTCTGACTAAACAAACCTCAGCATGGCTAATATCCAGAACGTGATAGTAAATCCGTCGTTGATAAAATTAAAACTCATCGATGTTTACGAGCATTTGCATGAAAGGTTAAAACAGGAGCCTTCATTTTTGCAGTTCAAGAAGACAATGTTTTCACTATCAAATAACACGCAAATATCACACAAAAAATGATTATTCAAAATGCAGGTTTGCTATGAACATCAGAAAAACATAAACATCTAATTGTGGAATGTTGTGCACCTGAGCCAAATAAATATTAGAATTTTCACGATGGAGTTGGCTAATATTTACACTGAACAATGTGTTCACACATGGAAAACATTGGTACTCAGCACCGGTTACATAAATAGAAGGCATCGCAATTCTATCGGACTAAATCACATTTGCAGATAAAAAGACTGAAGCAAATAGCTCAGATATAAATGTCAAAAACAGAAATGTAAATTTTGTCTATTAATTGATAAAACTTATCTAGCGGATTTTAATATAGAAAAAAAAATGCTGAAAAAATTCTCAAAGTATAAAGACATGTTAATCAAAACAAATAAGATGTAAAAATTAAAAACAAAATAGCATCAATCATCGTCGGTGCGTTTGGAATGATAATATAGGAACGCAAAAGCAAATTGATAAAATCATAGCTGAAGATACAAAACAAAAATTGTCTTGATAAGTACATCCCACACATTAGGAAGAACTCGTATAACACTAGTGATGGTACGGGATTTACAAAACAAATCATGAAAGTAGTCTTTAACACACACCTCTACTTGCCTTAAGTAATTACGCAAAATTCGTAGTTAGTCTAAGCAGAAAATAAATATGATGATAATGATATTAATAATATTATTAGAATAAAACTAATAACAACAATAACTACAGCACCAACAACAAAACAACAACAAAAACAACATTATTAATAATAATTTTTAAAGATAAAACGGTGGTAAACATGGATTATTGATTTTTTAATAACAGTGTTATTTTGTAGATTATTTAGAATTTCTCAATGAGAAAAAAAATTTAAATTACTAATACATTGACAGAAATGATTATACTGTTTAAACGTAGCCTGTTTCTTTTTCTGAAACGGTACGATCATTTCGACATTGTAGAAAGAGTATTTCGAATAATGGTTGTTTAATTTTGCTTATCTTTAAAAAAAATTATTTTAATTACAGTTGATTTCTTTTTACGTCATTTGTCATGCAAATACTTTTGAGATTTGCCTATGATTTCATTGTTTTTTATTTTTATTGAAAAAATTTAAAGCAACTTTTTTATTTTATGGAAGAAGATGTATTTTCAGATTTCTTGGAAAAGCGTGGTGCCTTTTGTTTATTACTATCGTTATTGTTTGGGAATAGTCAATATCTTACATTATATATCATTCAAATATTTTATTTTTAAAATAATCTGTTATTTTATATATATATATATACATATATATACATACATATATATATATATATATATATATACATATATTATATGCGTGTGTGTGTGTGTAACAAAATTAAGAGAAACATATATAAAGATATAAGAAAAATCTTTAAATATATATATATTAAATGTAAGAGAAATATATATATATATATATATATATATATATAATACGTATCTCACATTATAATATAGAAAAATAAAACAATTGACTTCACTGACTCTAATAACCATACAACCACACAACTAAATCCACAAAAAAAAACGATGTAGAGTATCAATTTATATGCTGTTCAGAGATTGTATCTCTGGTACTAATAATAAACCCACTACATATATTGGTTTTACTACAACCCCTCTTCCTGTAGACTTACCTGTAAACTTTCTGATCAGAATTCAATTAAACAACATTTCTTCGAAAAACTGCCATGTAGGTAATATTGGACAGATTTTAGTCAAAAATACAAAAACCCACACTAATGCACACAGCAAAAATAACCTTAACATAGGGCGGCCAGCTACATTAATTCAAAATAACCCACACTTAGTAAAATCACATTTAAATCTGGTCATAACACATTAACATTTCTTTTAATTATATGTTTCTGTTAACATTTCGAGCTCACACGCAGTGTGATGTCATAGAACCACATTACAAATTTACGAACTGCATTTGCTATTTGGTAACTGTTATTGTTGCTTAGCAAAGATTTATGTGAACACAAGATAAAAACATCTTTGATAGTGGATGGTTTTATTTTGACGTCCCTGTAAACTCGCTGAAAATGGCTGATGTGAGCCGAATGTTTAGAACCAACTTAATAAAAAGCATCCAAATGTTAAAGAATTTGTATCTTTAATTTCACCTGAAATTAAATCCAAAATACGATTTTTAGAACTGCTCATGATTAAGCATAATAGTATTTTTGTACTAACAGTATATGTTTATGATATATTCTGTGAGGGGATAATCAGGGAAAAGAATAGTGCAAGAATAATACTTAACACTGAAATGCATTAATATGGATTTATTATAACGCAGTACAATAAAGCAATAAACAATGCACGAACACCAACGAATAGTAACAGGTATAACAATCAAGTAGACAATGTCTCTGTCTAGAATGTATGCGTCCGTCCATTGAAAAATGATCTCGTCTAATGACGTATGCTTCCGTCTAGTGACGTATGCTTTCGTCTAGTGACGTATACTCTAGTATAGTTAAGATGACTATCGTCTAGTGACGATGACACTGTAGTTCGCTTTAGTCGAAGTTTTTATAGATCTCAAAGATAATGTAACTTACAATTACTTGAAAATCCAACGAGAAATCTTTCACAGAGACTCCCTGTCGCCCTTCCTGTTCTGACTGTCCTTAATCCAAATTTAACATACATTACACAATAATAACTATTGATACAATCTTTTTTAAAATGTATTTAATCATCTATTCTACAAGGGAGATATCAAAATATTTTCCAAAATCAAAAATTCGTTGAAGTGTATATTAAATACTGTAAAATATTTTAATGATTGCATCGGTATATATTTCTACTAAGATAAATGTGCTAAAGTAATATTCAAGAAAGAGACTTGCAGAAAGAAACTCAATATATTTAAATTTTATCACAAAGATTAGGAACTGGAAAAAGAAGTAAGTTTAAATATTTTGGAATCAACAAAGATAAAAAGAGCATACAGATTGAAAAGAAAAAGTAAGAAAATAATAGTCTAGAATACGTGTCCATCTGGTGTTAAATACCGAGATTAATTCACAGAAAGAATATTAACCACAAAAATTTTGGTTGTCATATTGGTACTATACACTTTCAACATCTTTAATTAGATCATAACTGTCATAAGGTGAAAATAAGAAAGCTTCGCACTTGGCACCATATGCATCTTACTTAGGTTGTATTTGCTCGTCTTTATACGACCAGATCAGAAGTAGACAAATAGTCTGTTCAACTAGAATTGTCTTACAAACCACAACAATCGGTCTTCAAAGATATCTGGAAACTGTTTGATGATCTGTGTCAAAGAATATGCATGAAATAAAGTATTTTATTCAGTAAAAGAGACAACAAATGTAAAAGAAAGTTTTAAGGTTTTTGTTGGAGAGTCACCCCTTTTCACACATTCTATGGACTCTTTCATGGTTTACAAATAATCCGTCCTACACAAAACGGATTGTTGTTGTTAGAGTTAGTGATTGTCAGAGCGGTTGATCCGCCGCTCGTTGGTCAGCAAGAATATGGACTATTACCCAGATTTATTTTGTGTATATTTGACTCCTACTAACAAGTATCCCTGAATCTACTAACCGTGTACAGGTTGTATACTTTTTATTCAATATACTTATATTTTTCCTCTCTTATCTGCTTTTCTTATTATATTGTGTGGTTTTCTAAACAAGAATCCACAACAGTTTTAAACAAGTTCATTAAATTATAATATTAATGATGTATCAACAAAGATCCTAACATGAAAGTAAAAGCAAATGCAATGAACCATATGTAGATACGGTTACAAGATAAACCCATTTGTGCTTAAAATTCTGCTTGTACTAAAGAAGGTTATGTAGACTTGGTAGCAATCAGTGGTTACGTAGTGCAGGGTTCAAAGCTGAAACCAATGATTGATTTTTCCTGCGAAAAAACTAGAAATTACCAAGCACATATTAAAAATATAGAAATAAATATATAATACTGTAGGGCTGTAAAAATAGATATATAATAGTGTTTGATTATAAACAGAATATCTATTTAAATATGGGTATCGATAAAAATTAATGTTCAAACTAATCATTTGAAATTGTCGGTAGTTTATAACCAGTTTCGTTAATCTTCGTTAATTTCTGTAAATATTTTACATTTGTTGACATTACGATACTTTTCAGAGCAGTGATTTCGAAAATTGTGTTATTGGCTTAATTTGACTTCGTTTTGACTGATTGACATGGTAGCTTCCCCTATGTGAATAGGTATCGCAGGTTTGAATCCTGCCGAATAAAATACATGTCCGTAACAAAATTCTACGTAAATAATCAGTCCGGTTGAAATAAATATATCATACAATTTGATAGAATATCTATTTAAATACGATTAACAAATCATTTTAAATTGTCGGTTGTTTATAATCAGTTTCGTTAATCCTCGTATATATATATATATATATATATATATATATATATATATATATATATATATATATATATGGGGGGGCGTATTTCTATATATGGGGGGGGCGTATTTCTATTATAATTTGAATGTTCGCCTGCATGTTAAGCAATAATATCCAATGTAAATTTATTAATTACACAACAAATTATTATCATTGATTACATCAATGTAAAAACATTTTATAGACATAGCAATACGGAAACTTAATTGGATTTCTTACTGAAATTAAATCCTATTTACATATCTCTTATAATTTGTCTTGTGTTACTTTTACTTTGTTCCCTCGACGACTTCAGTCACCGGTGGCAGAAGAAACAATGTTTGATACTTCTTTCTCATGGTTTTTCAGAGAACTTTCAGATAGTTTGAAGGAGTCCATATCATCCTTTAAGCTCTTGACGCATAGCTAAAAATAACGGAATTGGACCTGATTTTATTTCATTCAGTTTCTTATAAACTGTAGGAAAAAGTACAGATTCGTACATTAATAAAGGCGTATGCAATTGAATGAATTGAAATAGTCTGTTGTCAAGATCATTATAACGATGTAAATTAGCATTTCCTTAGCTGCACTCTATTTGCTTCGCTAGGGTTATATAGTGATTTGAATTTAGATTTTTGTCTTCTCCTCGACTGGTTTCCACTAAAGTCTGTCCAACACAGACTGTCCTATTATTTGCGTACTGATAGAGAAAAACATTTGAACTTATATAATCCTCAAGTGTATTAGCTCATAACTGAATGTAAAGAACTCGACTGGAATTCGAACCGGGCTCACCAATTCGTATCGAATTTTTTATCCATGAGAGAAATCTTCATGTTAAATGAATTACATTACAAAGTCTAGCAGACTTCAATAAAAAACGAGATTTTTTCCAATAAGTGACAGATTTAAAACTGATTCCTGCATTGTTTTATCTGATAATAAAACCGAAGATCAACACTTCATCAGTGACATTTTTGGTTTGTATGTTTTTTTTATATTAAGAAAAAACATCGTAAAAAACAACAATCTCTGCACTTAGACAAGTGTATATGTGTTTTTTTTTATTTATATGTCGTCTGAAATGTAATTCTCGTCTTTCCAGAAATTCGTTTAAGATATTTATCTGAGCAACTCTCCAATGATAAAAAAAAACAAAATAGTATTTAATAAAAGAAAAACGTACTTTCATTCACCCAAGGCTAACAATTTCTTTCGACCTCAGCCAGATGTCTTGTAAATTAGAGTTGATCTTGGCTAGCGATAAATTCTCGTCACCGAGAAAATTGATATTTATTTGGGCCAAACAAACGCTGTCAAGTATTCCGATGTCAAATAAGCAGCCAAACATGATGTCGCTTTTATGCGAGCAATATTTCCTTTCACTTTCCTCTGTAGGCGACTAAGTCAACAGAAACATAGTTCTTGGATATGATCCAAATGTCCACACGTGAATATTCACTATTTAGAAGAAAATTTGAAATCAATATGCAAATTATGATTACAATGTTGGTGAATACACACACACACACACCCGAATATATATATATATATATATATATATATATATATATATATATATATATATGTATGTGTGTGTGTGTGACTGAAGGTAGTGACAAAAAAGACTACAAATAACCTATAAGAAAACCGAAAGTGCAGTCTAAAATGCCAAATACAGTTGGGAGATTTTAAAATCAAGTAGGTACAAAAATTTAGGTATCTGGGATGTTTACTAACAGAATACGGAAAGTGCTACACGGAGATCCGAAGGCGAATTGTCATGACGAAGGACGCGTTCCAGAAGCTGAGTAAAGTATTGAAAGACAGGAAGCTTTCACGTGAAACAAAGAAGAGAATATTAGATTGCTATGTAATGTTCGTTTCTCAATATAGTAGTGAATACTGGACATTATCCTCAAAGACGAAGGAAAAAAAACTGAAATGTGATTCTGCAGAAGGATGCTGCGGGTATCGTGAACCTAGCATACAAGCAATGATGAGGCTTCGGAAAGCTTGGAAACAAAAAGGATATTAATATTGAGCATCAGGAAGAGACAACTGAAGTTCCTGGGACATGCAATGAGGAAGGAGAGCTTGGAGAACCTGATACTAACAGGCCAGATAGAGGAAAAAAGAAACAAGGAAAGCAGCGGATAATATATATGAAGGGCCTGACTAGGTGGATGAGAGAACAGAAGTTGCGTGGTTTTGAAGCACAAAGTTTGCTCAGAGCCATCAGAAATAGGGAGACGTGGCAGGTCATGATCGCTTGAAAGAACAAGGCACATAGAAGAAGTGCGTTTGATTCTCATACATTCTGCCTTGTATCACATGAAAGCTTCGCTTAGAAAATAATAGACACTTTGTCGTTGTGTAATATTTAACGAGCCCGCCTTGGTAGATCAATTAATATTGTTTAGTAATTTCGATTTTAATATATTCGGTCTAGTGACACATATAACCTCCGTACAGAATATTTATTCATACTAACAAATAATTTATGTTTGAGTATTTAAAATGCAAAAACAATACAGTAATAACACAGTAACATAATGCGAGCTAAACTAACTGAAAGTTTGTTTGTGGGACTGAAGCTTTCATCCCAGCTAGGAAGTTCCAACTTAAACCTCATTCGAACCCCTGTCTCTCCTCTGTATGTTCCGCTGCCACTGACCAAATAAATCCCATTTATCGGAGCCACGCGTCTGGCAATTATATGTCCACAAGTACCTCTGCTTGCAATCTATATAAGAGGATCCTCAATGACGCTGAGCTGTTGTTTGCCGACGTAACAAACAATGTACAGCAGCGCGCAAGGTTGCTTCCAAAGACTAATGGCGGATCTGCAAAATGTGTTAATAGTATCAAAATCTTAATTCATCATTTATTAAATATATATAAGGTTCTCACAGCTACAGCAGACAAGGCTGGGTGCATTGCTTGCAGATTCTTCTGCAAATCCTTTATTAATTCGTCTGGAATATCCGCTGCATACATCCAACCTAGAACTGAGGCTCAACCTAGCAACGTTTATATTACCCCCTCGCTGCTCTCTATAATAATTTCAAAACTTGACCTCCAAAAAGCCAGCGAATGTGACGGAATTCCAGTCATCATCTTAAAGAAATGTGTCCCTGATCTGTCCTATGTTTTGTCAAAACTTTACAACTACTCACTATCTATCTATCTATCTATCTATCTATCTATCTATCTATCTATCTTGCTTTCTTACCTGCTGGAAGTCTTCATCTGTGGTTTCTGTTTTAAGAATTCAGGAAAGCACTCAGACCCATGCTATTATCGTCCTATCAGCCTTCTAACGGTTATTGCCAAAATGTTCGAGGTCATGATCAAGGCAGAAAGTGTCCAAGATGTCATAACCCATTGCCTGTTCTCCGAGAGAAATTATGGCTTCTGTTTTGCTGGGTCTATTTCTGACATGCTAATGACTATGACTGAGTAGATATACCAGGCACGTAGCTAAGCTCAAGCTGTTGTCCTGGATATCTCCAAAACATCTGACATGTTCTGGCCTTTTGCCTAAGCTACAGGGTTCTTGTATATGTAGATGCTTGTTTTATTTAATCAAACTTTTCCCATCGAATTCTGCAATGAAGTTAATATTGAAGGGGAAAAAATTCAGATCCTATCATACGAACGCAAGGCTCTCTACAAGGTCCTACGCTTGAGTGGCTCAAGGCTCTCTACTGGGTCCTAAGCTTTTTCTGATTTTCATCAACAATCTTCCTGATATAATAGGTTCATAAGTAAGCATCTACGTTGATGAGACCATCATTTAATCCCACCTGGCTAGGAAATATGCCGATGCAGACAAAATAGACCTTGATGCTGATTCCGCAAAGGAACTTCAGTCAGTGGTAGAGTGGGTAAAAATGGCTCGTAAACTTTAATAGTTCCAAAACGAAGCTGCTATCTTTTAACAACCATGGATAATCTTTCGAACCCAGCATCTGCAGAGATTATGCTAGACTCCCTGAGAAAAATAAACTACTCCTCCTCAGTCTCACTCTCTCAGCTTATTTTAAGTGGGGCAACTGCATTGAATTCTTAGCTAAATCTACGGTTAAGAAGGTTGGGTCACTGTGATGGGCCAAGAAGTTGTTTTCCAAACCCATGATGCATTTTTACAATTCTACCATGCGTTCGTGCATTGAATACTACTGTCATATCTGGTCGGGTGACGCTGGTGTTCCCCTGGGGCTCTCGACAAGATCCAAAAAAATAATCTCCAATGTAGTCAATCCAGAACCTGGCAGCCTGTCTCCAGTCTCTCTCTCAGCGAGGAGTTGTAGATTCATTCTGTCTTTTTTTGCAAATACAATCAATGATTCTGTCCCGACGGGAAGCTACTCTTGGTGCCCACCTCTACGCAGATTTACTCGAGCTACTAGACTGACAACAAGGTCCCACCCATTTACTGTGAAAACAATCAAGTGTAACCACAACCTCTACTCTACCAGCTTCTTCTATTACCCGAGGAAATACCTTCAGTATTCTTCTCTCTCTGATAGCTACAGTCTCCAAGAGCTTAAATGCAACCTCACTTCTCTATTCTTATCCTTTTGATTCTCATCTTCCTTCTCACGTTACACATTTTTTCTCGCGTAGATCTCTTTACCCTAACGTACCCGTCCTTCTGTCATCAGTTATCCGCCCCTTACTGTAAACTGTTTCCTTTCTCTTCGCTCTCCTTTTGTGTAACCGACTCCGCACCAGTGGCATTTTTGTCCTGCTTGGAGTGTGACGATTAAAACAAGAGACAAATTGTGCCTTTCAATGTGGTAGAGGTTGAATAAGGATGTGGGTGTATTTTGAGGGCGTCGTATTTCATTGTGGTGTCAAAGCACAAGCGGCACGAGCTAATAGAATTGCAAAAGTCATTCAATGTCAATTTTCTAAAATATTAAGATCTGAGTAGTTTCAGAATAAAATATAATTTAAATGAACACTAAAACCCAAGATATAAATACATAACAATGTCAGAAAATATTTAAGTGATATAACGTTCTTCAAAATGCATAGACAAAGTCATTATTCAAATAAATGTTTAGCCTTATTAAGGATATTATTTAATAATAAATCTTTAAAAAAATATTATGTGTCTACCATCCATATAAGAACAACACATTTTTCAGATGTATATTTGCGTAGATTAACAGAAGAAATATAACGAAAACAAGCACATCACTCTTCAACTGTGAAGTCGAATTCAGTATCTTTTATTTTTTATAATCGTGTTGCCCCAAAATAGCCTTTTAATGCTACTGTTGAGCAGGTATTACATAGGAGGTAAGTTATGATTAAGGGTGGCAGGTTACAGGGGTTGTCAGAGAGAGGATAGGAGACGGATGAGAATACTGATGGGAATGGAGTGGACGAAGACAGGTGCATGAGAGAGAGAGAGAGAGCGAGAGAGACAGTATACAAGTTAGTGAGATAGGAGATGAGTATTGACTTACATTTGAAGTCTTAAAGATTATAGCTGCCGGGAAAGCAAGTAAAGGGAAATGAAGTACACAGGAGAGAAGTGCGAGAGAAGAAGCTGATGGAGTAGAATTTGCATTTACAATTTACGGAGAAATGGTTTACGGAGAAATGGTTAGAACTGATTCAATGATTTTCTTTGTAGTGATCTCATAGAAAAAATCTCTTCGTTGTGAACTGACCGCGAACGCGTCTTCGTTGTGATCCCATACACTGATTCCCTTTGTTTTGATTTGACATCCTGCTACTCTATTTGTGATTAGATTTAATGTCCGTTTTCATTGAAATCTGATAAGATGGCCAGTCTCATATTAAAATAAATGAATAGCTAATAAAGTTTATAAGTTAATAATGAATTACATAAAAAAAATCTTTAATATGTGCATTACACATTTTCAAGGCAACTCCCGTTTCAGAATTATACTTGCGTACGCAACAGAAAAACCCGGCTTTATATAACCGCAACAACACATCAATCCCCACCTGTGAAGCAGAATCCAACCTCTAGTCTTGTACTACACAATCCTGGCACTATGATGTGTAAAATTCATGTGCACAGCGATAACAATACTTTATTTTACAGGAGAAAAGCAGTATACTATGACAGAGTATTATTGTATGATACCTCTTCTGGAAAGTAAGAAAGATAATGAAACGCAGTAAACTTATTTTAATCGATAGAACGATGTGTAAATAAACGGTATATTGCTTAAATTTAATTAAGTTTATCTCATGATTCTCTTCCTTATCCAATATGTTCTATCGTGGTGGTCTGATACCAAGTTGTCTTTTCGTTTTGATCAGATCCCACGTTTTTCATTGTTGTAACGTCATACCATTTATCTCTTCATTTTTATCTGATCCAACGTTCCTTTTTATACTGAGGTGATACAATATTCGTCTTTGCAGTGATCTCATACGAAGTACTTAGTCTTTCTGATTTGATGCCATGATTCGAGTCGTTCAGCATTTCTATTTTTGTGATATGATAATATATTATCCTTCCATATGATCTCATGTAATGTTCCTCTTCGTTTTCATATGGTAACATGATCATTTTCTTTGTGAACTGATATCATATTTTACCTAGTTGGGATTTATGCCAATGTCCCTCTCAGTTTGAAATCTGATAACATATTCATGTTCTTTCTAGTATGATATTATGTTCATCTTCATTGTAATCTAATCCAACGTTCGTCTTTGTTTTCAACCAATCCAATGACACTCTTCGTTGTTATCTCATACCAGGCTCTCTTCATGGCGGTCTGAAATAATGTTCCACTTCCCTGCGATTTTATCCCGTGTAACCTTCATTTTGATACGAAAAAATAATCAAATTCGTTGGTTGTGATCTTCTTACCTATAAATGTTTCTCTGCGTTCTGACCTGATATCATGCTACATTTCGGTTGTTTTTTCTCCATCTTTGACCTGATACCATATTCTTCTTTATTGTGATTGGATATGATTGTCGCTTTTGTTGTTATTCGATTCAATGTTTCTCCTCGATATGATATCGTAGAATGTTCTTCTTCGTTTTGATTTGGTCCAGTATTTTGCTTTGTTGTTATCAGATTAAATGTTCCTATTCATTTTGATCTCATAACAAGTTTATATCCATTGTGATCAGATTCAATGTTACTGTTTTGTGACTTGATCAAATTTTCACTGTAAACTCACCTAGTGTACTTCTACATTTTTTCAGATACAATATTACATTTCGTTGTTAGCTCATACAAAGTTCCTTTTCGTTATGTTATAATGGAATGAACCTATTCGTAATATTCTAATCCAATGCCTCTCTTTGTAGTGATGTGATGACATATTCTGTTCGTTGTGATCTGATATTATAGGTCTCTTTTGTGATAGCTGATCCGGCATTATTCTTCTTCGTGATCTGATCCACTGTTGGTATTCGTTAAGATGTGATACTATGTTCCTCTTCATTGTTATCTGACCAACTAATGTCCCTCTACATTGTGATCCTTTCTAATCTTCCACTTCGCTGTAATCTCGTTATTTTACTTTTTGATGTTTTCCAAATTTCTTCGTTGTGGTGAGATCGAATATTCGTATTCTTTGTTATGTATATCAGATTCTTCTTCTTAGTGATCAGATCTAATGTTCCACTTTTTGTGATATGATCCATGATGGTGCTTCGTCGTGATCTGATACCATTTTATCTTCGTTAGATTTGATCTGGTCTAATGTTCCTCTTCTTTGCGATCTGATCCAAAATTCCTCTTAATTGTCATCTGATATTAAGCACCTTTTCGATGCAAATAGATCCAGTGTTTATTCCCTTTGGAATATAATAGAATGGACATCTTCATTGGTTGCAATTTGTTTTAATTTCTCTCTTCTATGTGATCTGATA
Source organism: Ascarosepion bandense (assembly GCA_037127315.1). Taxonomy (NCBI): domain Eukaryota; kingdom Metazoa; phylum Mollusca; class Cephalopoda; order Sepiida; family Sepiidae; genus Ascarosepion; species Ascarosepion bandense. The sequence continues at coordinate 1,099,226 of JBBBDQ010000250.1, forward strand.
ACATGTGCCACTTCGATGAGATCTGGTCAAATGTTTTTCCTTTTGATTTGATACCCTATTTCTCTTTTTGGCCATCTGATCTGATTTTCGTCTCCGTTGTGATAAGTGACTTTTCATTGTCATCTGATATAATGTTATTATACTTTGTGACAAGATGCCATGTTTCGCTTCGTTGTAATCTCATACAAAACTCCTCTTTGTTTTAGTCTGATCCAATCTTTGTTGTTATAATACACATATTTTGCCTTCATTGTAACTTGATACAGACTTCTTTTTTGTTGCGATTTTGTACAACATTTTATTTCTTAGTTAATTTAGACACCATTAAGCTTCGTTATATCTTCATAAAAAAGTTCTTTTTCGTTGGTAAAAGATTCGTTTTCAATTTGATTTGATACAAACTCTCTGTTTTTTTAAATAGATTCGACGAAAGTCTTCGGTCTGATTTCATAAAAGCTTAATCTTTTTTATTTTCCCATTTGATCTTATCTGAGTTTTTCACGTCATCTCGGCCTGTCAATTACGTCTGTCTAAATTTAACGTATTTCTCATCTAATCTAATACACTTACTACACTTGACACAGAATAACTTTGAGTTTTGATTGAAAATCTCAACTCACTGGTATTTGAATCATTCCGGAGGCGATCTCGGATAAATCCCATTTGCTTTTCCGGACTACCACCGCGAAATTGTCAAAGCTAAACTCTCTCTTTGCTTATTACACCATAGGGCAGAAACATGGCTTAGTCTGCTTTCACAAGATAAAGATTGAATAAGACAGTTATTTATTGCTGTCTCTAATTTTTGTTTACTTCAGATAACTTTATAGATTACCACCTGCGAGCAATGATATATGATACTGCGGCTAGCTATTATTACCTTGGAAAATAGAATTTATGAGACAAATTCAAGCACTCGCTAAATGTGTTGAGAGGTCTTTTTTATATTGCAGTGAAAGATGGGCTATTTTCACAGATATGAATAACTTATTTGAAGCGAGTGAGAACTGGCCCCATTGTCAAATGATAAGAATTTCATAGACATATTATTCGAAATGCGAATAGGATTTGAGAATCAAAGATACACACATAATATCAAGGCAATTGTTAAGAGATCGATTAAACATAATGTGAAAATGTCCAGAAAATGCAATACGAAAAGGATGTACAATATACAAGAAATACTCTAGTAACAAGCATTATGATTTGATTTTGCTGGCTGGCATAAAAGAATAATGACAAAAGGGATAGAATCATAATTGTTTTCTTTTAGTAACAAATACAGGCGGTTTTGCAGTACTATTTTAGATTGAAGACATTCCTCATAAGACATATTAACTTAAAACAATTTTCTCCTTCACACATCTATCTCTTTATTTCTGGTTCCAATAAGTGAAGTTTAAAATATAAATAAACAGAATATATTAATCATCAAGTATACATAAATACATTAATCACTAAACATTACATCCTTGAAAACAGAACTCTCACATATATAAATGCTGTTTTATTGCAAGGCTTTCGTTCATATATTTGGCTGAACTAATGACCATGTAGATATATATTCTTGCGTACATATATCAGATATGTAAATAGAAAAGATATATATGCATAATTACCTATTATTTTTGTCTTCCGTATTTGAGGTTTTGCAAGGTATTTTGTTAATCGATTACTTTGAGAAAGAAAGAACCGGTCAATAGCGAATATTATATAGAATTATTAGTGCGTTTCAAAGAAAGAAATTGCCAAAAAATGCAACAAATGAAAAAGAAAGGTGTAATTTCACAAAGAAAATGCACCGTGTCACAAGTAAATCACAACAGTGGGTAAAACTACATGAATTGCACTTAGGATTGCTTCCGCATAAAACCTATTATCCATATCTGGCTCCAAGCTACTACTTCCTATTTGTAGACTTCAAAAGAATGCTCCAGGAAAAAAGATGTGGTTCCAATGAAGAAGTGATATCGGAAAATGAGGTGTATTTTGTAGCCAAAGAAAACTCGTTCTACAAAACAATTATTGAAAATTGTTCTACTCCATTGAAATGGTAAAAAATGTAAGTATGCTGGAAAAACTAAACAATTCATTAATTATCCCCACTTTTTGCATATTTATGAAACATAAACGCAAGCACAAACACACAGACGCGTGCAGACACTCACAAACCACATAAAAATACTTAAATTTCCTTTAAGTATACAAATTTTTAAAAAATAATTTCTAAATTCTGACCTTCTCAATTATGCTTCGTTATACATAAGTAGGTAGTGTAATATATTACTTTGAACCGCGGATGTAATTGACAAATACATCCTGCCGTGGATAAGGTCGGAAAAGGTGACAACCAGCATGAATCTCGATGGCTAGGTCACATGTGGTTGACAGATACATCCGACCCTATATTAACAAAATGACAACACGAAAAACCAAATATATGTGACTTATAAAGTGTGGTCATTTAGAATTTGATTGAAGAAAAAAATATCCCCTCTGGTTTCGACTCCCGAAGGCCCCTTCCCGTGCGGACATCTCTCGAGTGTACTACTGATCCACACATGTGTAACTGACGAAGAATAAAAATTATAAGATTGTATTTTTATATATATATATATATATATATATATATATATATATATATATATATATTTCCTTGTTGTTTGTCCAGATCCATCGCAGTATATCACAAAGATATTGATTTTAATCTCACCTAAGCAAGAAGTAATCGTTATGTGAGGCTGTGATTCATTTCGTGGCAGCTGTCTCTTTTCAGCAATTTCTTTAACAAATCTATTTGGTTGAACTATCACTCATTCCTATTCAGGTGTTTGTCGACATTGGAAACTTCATTATTGAATTGAATGCGGTTATACTGTTACACATGTCTTGTGAATTGAGATAAAATTAACGCTCATCTGGTTCCATGGGATTTGCGATCTCATTGCAGGTATCTCTTAGTGCAGAAATACAGGGAACTTCGTTCGGGAATTTGATCTATATGGCAAGGTATAAGTGTTGGATAGAAGTTCAGAAAATCCACAGAGAGGACCGATGATGTGGCAAATAAAGGAATAAGAAAGGATCCCTTGTTTGCTGTTAGAAACGTTGAAGGAGAAGTTATGCATCTCTATATAATCTTACTAGAAATATAAAAAGTAGTGAGTCATCATCCTTAAGAAATAAAATGACATAAAAATAAGTGGGAGCATTAGGGAAATACTTGAAGAATCACGAACACTTTAGCGGAAAAATGACTGGATTTCTTTCAGCATGCTTAACCACCCAGACATCCTACCTCAGTGAAACTAACCTATACCCCACAACACCCTTCACTTATTTATCAATACATGGTTATTTTTTCTTTTTTATGAAGCACTCTCAGTGTCCATATGCATGTCTTCGTAGTTTAAGTCAGCCAAACATCACCCTCTGACGTAGGTGGTTTCTCGTAAATGCCCTTAAAGTTTATATATATATAGCTTTCCGTTGTGCTCTACTAAACTCAGTTAGCTATCTTTTTTCTCTAGCACTCACCTTCCCCTCCTGAATGAATATTACTAGAGAAAAATATAACAATATAGATAATGCCATTTTTTCTCATCCTTTCTTTAATATATTTTTGTTCCGTAACATTAATGCATACTATGGCAAGTAGCTGAAAAATGGTCTCTGATCTTGCTGGTATCCATACCCAGAATATTGCAATTACTTAGTTTCCCAAGCAAGATGAGGATTTTCTCACTCGCTTTTCCAAGTACACCTAAAGGACACGTTTCTTTGATAGATAGCTTCTTTTATAACCTGGATTCTTACCATGCCATGTAGTTTGCTCTCTTGGCAACATTGATCATGCTGTGTTTTCCGTTAATAACTATGTCCATTCACCATCTTCCCATGAATCTCCAGTCTCCAACTAGTAGAACTTTTGCTGCTACCAGAGAGTAGACTAGGAGTCTATTCTCGATATTTTTTGACGCCTCTTGGAAAAAAGCATTTAGTCTCACCTTCGAATGCTGAGTTTTTGAGATATCTTCTTAGATTAAGGTCGGCATCTATGCTTTCATCTCAGCCAGGAAATTCTGACTTAAGCCTCAGTCACCGCACTTGTTTCTCTATTGCTTGCTCGGCCGCCATTGTCAACAGGAATCACTTCTTCTGGTTTAATCGGAGCGACACGTCTAACTATAATAGACACCCTTTTGACTCTGATCGGAATGAGTGCAGAAGGATTGTAAGTGCCGATATACTGTTGTATTTCGATAAAATAAAGCATCATCTCCAAAGACTACACACGGCAAATAACAACAAACCCTCGAAAATCCTTTTATTAAATAAATACGAGGTCCCCACAGTGATTTGCTTACAGGTTTTCGTCCAACTTCACATTACAGTGCTCGTACCCGAGCACTGAGGCTCAACTATGTGACGTGTACATCACCCCTCGCCGTTTTCTAATACAAATTTAAATCTAGAACCTCATAAGGCAAGCGAAGTTGACGGAATGCCAGTCATTGTCCTTAGAGAATGCTTTACTGAACTCTGTCCAGTTTTCTCTAGCACCACATCAACTAGCTCTTTACTTCTTGCTTTCCTGCCTGCTGAAAGGCCTTCTCTGTGGTTTCTCCTGTCAAGAACACTGTAAAACAATCATACCCCTCTAATCATCGCCCTATCAACCTCCCGTCAATTTTTAGCAAAGTGTTTAAAGCTATTACCAGTGCTGAAGTGGTTTAATATTTCACAGCTCACAGCTTACTTTTCGACAAACAATATGTCTTCTGCTTTGGTAGACCTACTAATGACACTCTGACGACAATCACCGAATACATATATCAGGCTCACGATAAGAACGGGGAAGCTTGAGTAGTTGCCCTTGATATCCGAAAAGCATTTAACAGAGTTTGACATGGGGTATGGTATATCTGGACGCTTTTTTATTTAATCCATTTGTTCCTATCAATTCGATAATAGACATGCTATTGAATGGGTATACTTCTCGATCGTATCATCCGAACGCGAGTGTCTCTTAAGGCTCTAGACTTGGTCCTACCCTTTTTCTGATCTTCACCAGCGATCTTCCCGATGTAATTAAATCCCAAGTAGGCATCTACATTGACGAAACCACCATTTACTCCCGCTAGAATAGGACATCTCAAATGATTGACAAATCAAACATCGCTGCTGATTTGGAAAAATATTCTTTGATCTCTAGTAGATTGGGGTAAGAAGTAGCACGTAAGTTTAAGTGCTTCCTAAAAATGGTTGCTATTCTTTAACCACTATGGATAATCTTTCTCATCTACTATCAGCTTGGATCATGCTAGTCTCCCTTAAACAATAGGCTGCGCCTCCTCGGCCTCATTTTGTCAAACGACCTCAAGTAATACGACTACGTTGAATCAATAGCTAAATCTACTGTTAAGTCGGTTCACTCTGAATCTATCTGGCACAAATAGAAATCTACCATCCGTCCGTGTATTGGAAACTGTTGTAATATCTGATCGGGCGTTCCTGCTATTTATTTTAGTTTTATTGTCAAAACTCAATCTAGAACTAAAATGTAATACATTGGCTCTGGCAGCTCTACTCCATTCACTTTCTCACCGTCCGGATATTGTCTTTATCTGTTTCTTCTACAAATATTTTTACGGAAATTTAATCAACGAGCTTTTTTTCTTGGTGCCCACCTCCATACAAATTTACTCGAGCAGCTAAACCGGCAAGTAGGTACCGTGTTTTTAAAGTCAAAACAAGTAATTGTATCCACCACTTCTACCTCAGATACTTTTCTCGCACATCCCGCCAGTGAAACTACCTTCATTATACTTGCGTCTCTGATTAGCTACAATCTGCAAGAGTTTTAATGCAATGCCAATTGCCATCTCTTGAGTCCTGTCTTTCTCTTATCCTTTCCACGACACACCTTGTCACTTGGTTTTCTTCATTTTTACTCAGAAGAAAGTCCCCTTACATCAATCTACCAGTCTATCTCTTATCAATTTTCTGACACTCCCTGAAGCTTGTTGGCTTTTATTTTGCTTTCATCTTATATAGTCCCCTGTGCATCAATGTCAGTACTGCTTTGCTTAGGATAGAAGCCGTGAAATATTTATAACAGAGAAGCCATATTTTGTCGGTGCAAAAGTGACTGGAGTTGAGCTACAAGTAAGTCGTCGATTATATTGCAGATTCTGCGCAGGACTTTTTCATAACGCCCCAGATGAATTGCAGGGACACCCGACCAGATGTGACAGCTGTGTTTAATACACTGGCGGATGGTACATTTATACATGTGAAAGGTGGCTTCAGCCGAGAAAAACTTCCTTGTCCTAAACAGGTAACTTACCTTCCTAGCGGCATACTGAGCTATGGATTCAATGACATCATTCTACTTGTGGTCAATTGTTAGAGTTAGGCCGAAAACGCGCAGTGTTTTGCTTTCAAGAAAACTAGCCTGATATATGCTATGTTTAAACATTGTAGAGGTATTTTTAAAATATATATAAACTAGGAGTCTTGGTATAAACATCTTGGTATAAACTTGTCTTTAAGTAAAGGCTAGTAGTGGTAAAAAAATACGCGATAAAAAATTAAGTAGGGGTTAAAACAATGTAAACATGAGTAACATGATTGCGATAATGCTCATCTTTACATCTGTTAGTTGATTAGATACTAAAAGCAATAAATCAAACAGTTTCGTATAAAGAGATTTATGTGTAATTTTCTCTTTGTAGTTTCGTTTTTTTTTTCTCAAACTACTATCTTCACTCTTATTATTATTATTTGATTTTGTTGTTGTTAATATTATTATTATTATTATTATTATTATTATTATTATTATTATTATTATTATTGTAGTTGTTGTTGTTATTGTTTCTTGGAGAACATTTATCCACTGTCCAAAATATGTTTTTCGAAATTAGCACATATTTATCATTATTCGATATCATTACAGTGTATAAGAACAGCCCCAATTAAAGCCGTTTTCAGTAAGCAACTAGTGTGGACACCGACTCCAACTTTCTCCGTGGTCTTTTGCAGTTCAGTACTTAAGGTGACTAGATTGTCAATAGAAATGGCGAAGTCTTTGTTGATGACAATTAGTATATTGTAAAGTGTCATTAATATGTCGTTTTTCTTCTATGCCGATTACTCTTTTGTCTACAGGGTATATAATATTTATGATGTTACTTTTTATTTTTTGTAGCTATCGTAACAATCTCTAGTTTTCTACGTAATACTTCATGCTCAGATTAGATTATAATATCTCACAAAATATTGTTCTTATTATACTCGATGAAAGCTCATGGAATTTGTTCATACAAGGTTTCGGTTCTCTCCATACTTGCAACATTATTATCCTAAGTAATTTACTGTTTGATAATCCTGATGAAACTCATTTTTCAGTCCATCATTTAATAAGCTGGTGGTGAGTTCTACGACAATACGGCCGTTATGATAAGAAGTAAGTACAAATAAAAAAAAATGATATTGGCTTTTTTGCATTTCGCTGAAAAAAATGTTAACCACTTCTACAACCCCGCATTTGTTTCATTTTCTCAATAAACCAAGTAGAGTCTTCTTTCTTTCGACGCTTTCAAAAAGGAATAATCAATTATTTATAAAATATTAGCAGGAAACGTTAAACACTTCTAACTTTCTAGATTTTTTTTTACTTTTCCCTGAAACCAAGTAGCCACCATAATATGATTGTCTTTTTACACGCTATCTAAACGGAATAATTCATTTTTTCTTAGTTGTTAATAAGGCGTAAAGATCGTGCGAATTATAGAAGTAAATAAGGGCGAGAAACGCTTTATTATTATTATCATCATTATTATTATTATTACATTTATTTTTCTCAAACATAAATAACGTCGTATTTCAATGATCAGGAGCGTTAATTAATAAATAATCAGTGGGTTTGTCATTTCATCACTTCTGTACATTGAAAAAAGCATTATCATAATTTCACTGCATAATGAAGCATCAAAATTCCAGGAATTTGCACAGCTATTTTTTATTTTCTCTATCAGTGTACCAAGGTTACCTAGAATAAGACAAGGAACAACTTTCATTTTCTTAAGGACTCACGAGCGGACTAAGCCTTACTCCATATTTTGTTAAGTTCATATCTTTTTTTTCTCTCACTTATTCTTATCTTTATATCGTTGAGCATCTGTAACTGGTTTCTTTCTGGGAAGCAATGGTTTTAGCAATCTTGTTTAAAACATATTTTAACTTTGTATCGAGAAATCTTATAGCAACTTTACATTTCACAGTAGCTACTATTGTAACTGGTTTATGTGCATACTCTAGTATTGGACTCGTGACAAAGAAAACAAATATATACTTGTTTTCTTTCATAATTGACCCGATCGGAAAGCTGTTTTGCTAGACACCTGTTGCGGATATTTTCTTTCCCTAGATGCTATTGGAAGCTCTTTCAACACGATATATATATATATGTAGTTGTTCCAGCTCTGAATCCATGAGTATGTGTGGGAAAACTGCATAAATTTAAATATAAGAACACCCATCTGATAATGGATGATCACTTATTTTGCCGCATTTACTGGTCCACATGTTTGATGTTGGCATATATAGTCTAGCTGCTCTCACGAATGTTCGCAAAAGAAGTGTCGTCTTTCTTAAAATAAACTACATCGATAATCTAAAGATTACTACATTTCTAGACAACAACTACGGTGGATTAATGACAAATACTCTATGTTATGTCATTTTTCATCATAATTCGATTCCGCTATGGTCGCACTATCTAGCAAGTTGGCAGGAAGACCTAAGGCAAGTCGTCATAGGTTGTTATGGCTCCATTTCATGTTTTTTCTATCTCTCATAATATACCAAGCGTTGCATAGAGAAATTTCTTCTTAATATGCGGTCTGTATTTAACAAGCTAGTTTTATGTCTCTTAGGCTGTGGTTTCAAGGGATACTTTCAATGTAATTTTTTTTTATCATTCCAAGTGCACCTACTATCTCTAGTACGATTCTTGTTTTCAATTTCCACATTTTTATATTTCGAATTCCAGGTCTTTATATTTTGACAGTTTTTCGAATTCTTTGGTTGCTATCCGCTGAACAAGCCATATCAATTAATAGACAAGATTATCTTTCTTTCTTGGCTTTTAACAATAATGTCCGGTCTATTTGCTTCAACTTTTCTCTCTGTGTAGATGGTGTAATCCCATAGAATGATGACATCTTCTAATTCTGTAATATTATTAAATAATAAGAATATTTTATATTATTATTATTATTATTACTGGTGATGGTCCTACCTTTAACACCTTATGCAAAAACATGATATTTCAAATCATGTTAGTAATTCGCAGACATACAGTCAAGTCAGTTTGAAACACCCTTTTTCATACGATTACTGAAGTTAATGAATATCGAGCCAGGTCAGTACTTAGATTGGTGCCTGCTGGGGAATATCAGGTTATGTAAGCTTGGCTATGCAGTTTGTGTAACTGATAATTTCTCATAATTATTAGCCGGAGATGGGAGTTGTGCTAGTTATATACCCTTTTTTGCAAGTAAACTTTAGAAAGATATTAAGTCATTGGTTCTCCGCCATCGATGAGTTAGTTTGCATCAGTATTATAGTATTATCTCAAAAGAATTTATACAATCTAAAACCTTTTTCTGAATTTAAATAACCTGCAAATATAATGAATCTATCGCGGTCTATTCGCAACGACGTCAAGCCTCTCTAACACGTCCTTGAGGCAAAATGTTTCCAGATAGTAGATATATCACAAAATATAGATCTTAGACTGACACCCGATTTACCCTACCAGTTCTTGTTACGTCCGTATGTTCGCCTGCTCCCTCATGAAGATGTTATTATTCTAAGGAATAGAATCCTTTTATTGTTGACTTGGGCGTACGGCTATGGTTACACTCCAAACACTTGTAAATCAAGATGGTTGTAAAAAAATGTGCTTCCTTTGCTCACTATACTGATGGTGACTAATGCTAATACTATGTATCTACTCCTTCGTAGCAATAATTCGTGCAGAGCGTCCAATTTATATTGAGAGTATATCATTATGACGTTGTCGTTAGTGTGTTTGTACCAGCTGAAGGTAACTGCTGAAAATATCCATAATCTTTCTCACAGAGTCTGTACAAGTGTAAATCATGTTCCTACAGTAGAAAACTCGAATTTATTGTTTCAGTCACCTCATGTACAAAAGGAATTTTATTTTCGTATTTTTAATAAAGAAACCGCCCTAATGCCACCTCTATGATTCTGCATCGACCATTCTCTGGGTTTTTTGTAGAAATATTCCGTGCAAATATTTTTCTGCTTCCGTGTATTAATTTTCGCTTTATAGATTCTCTTCCTAACATTTCTGCCTCGGCATTGACTATTTCATTCAACACACGTTTTTATAAGCACTTCCTGGTTATTGTGCAAATAATAATACAAAGATTGTATTCTGATATTACATACACTCTTTATCCCAAAAAATATCATTTTTTAAGACGGTAAATCGGAAATGTAATTTTACAGACTGAAACTGAAAATAACATGAACCGAACATCTGAGCAACTACGAGGTTTGGGGCAGCAGGCACACATAAAGCAAATTTATAATTGAAATCAGAAAAAAAAGAGCCGAGCTTTCTAGGCCAAGAAATGAGGAAAGAAGGCCTAGAGAATTTGATACTCAGAAGACGGATAAAGTTAAACAAAGACAATAGAAAGTGGCGCGAGACATCAAGAGAAATATGTTTACAGTGACAAGAGATAGGGGTAATACAGGTACATGATCGACAACGTCCTTAAACGGCACATAAAAAAGTAAACGAAATATTATTACTTCTGGCACAAAACACCCTTTTTGTCGGCACTATCTTAGTTGAATTTCGCTCCATGTTTACTAGCTGCTCTTTTGCTCTATTAAACAATAACTGCCCTATAAAACAATACCAATCACGGATGACGGAATTCCAAATTTCCAAGAATGACTTCTTTACACGCCGAGTATATTGCCTTCCTATCCAAGATTCAAAATCTTCTATCAGTAGAACTTCCATATGTTTTATAACAGCCGCAATCTACTTCCTATGTAGATCATCCATCTATGATATTTATGCCTGTGACGTATCAATCTGATTTAGCCATTTACCTTTCGTATTCGAGACATTTTATAAGTCATTGTACGGAACATTTGTAGTCTTAAGTCATATTTATCTATTAAGCATTTATCTATTAAGCATTTATATTTTGTTTACACTGATGATACACCAAGTAGATTTGTCACATACTGTGCTCTTTTGAAATTGTTTGTATCGGGACTACCAGGATTGTGGTAATGTCGTTTACTGGCTCTTTTCTATTTAAAGATCATTACTTTGGTTTTAATTTATTTTAACATATATCATTTTGCCTGAGCCACCCTATATATACGAAATAGTTTGTATGACGGATTTTGTTACAATAACGCTTTAATTCTTTATGCCTTTCTGTATGAATGGAAAATTTGGTTTTTGCAACTGTTTTATGGAGATGTTCATATCATCTTCATCTTACAATGAACACACAGACGTACTCAAATTAGAGCACATTATTATTATTATATCATTTTTCATCATATTTCGATTTCTTATATGGTCGCACTACCTATCAAGTCTGCGGGAAGACCTAAAGTAGGATGGGGTGTGTCGTTATGGGTCCATTTCATGTTTTTTCGATCTACCCTATCATGCCTAGCGTGACATAGACAAAGTTCTCCTTAATGTGGGGGCTGTACTTAATAAGACAATCTTTTCTATATCTCTCAAGCTGGGGTTTCCAGGGATTCTTTCAATGTGTTGCTTTTCCTGTTTTTATCATTTCAACTGCACCTACTATCACTGGCACGATACTTGTTTTCAATTTCCACATTTTTTATTGCAATTTCCAGGTCTTTATATTTTGACAGTTTTTCGAATTCTTTGGTTGCAATGTTACAATATACTGGACAAGCCATATCAATTAATAAGCAAGTGTTTTCTTTCTGGTTTTTAACAAAAATGTCTGGCCTATTTCCTTCAGTTTTTTCTGTCTGTGTAGATGGTTTAATCCCATAGAATGGTGACATCTTCTATTTCTGTAATCGGTGCGGGTGATGGTCATACCAGTGTTTGTTTACATATTTTCCATAGAGTTTACACATTGTTCAATGTAAATATTGCCCCACTCTTTCGTGACGAATTTTATATTTTTATATTCATTTGGGGTAAGTACAGAAGTTATTATTATTATTGCAATTATTATTATTATTACTATGTCATTTTTCATCATATTTCGATTTCTGCTTTGGTCTCACTACCAACCAAGTCTGCGGGGAGACCTAAGGCAGGTAGTGGCGTGTTGTTATGGCTCCATTTCAAGTCATTCTATCTTCCCTATCATCTCCAGCATTACATAGATAAAGTTTTCCTTAGTGTGTGGGCTGTACTTAATAAGACAATTTTTTGTATATCTCTTAAGCTGGGGTTTCCAGGGATTCTTTCAATGTGTTGTTTTGTTCTATTTTTTATCATTACAAGTGCACCTACTATCACTGGCACAACTCTTGTTTTCAATTTCCACATTTTTTCTATTTCAATTTCCAGGTCTTTATATTTTGACAGTTTTTCAAATTCCTTGATTGCTATGTTACAATCCGCTGGACAAGCCATATCAATTAATAGACAAGTTTTCTCCTTCTGGTTTATAACAATAATGCCTGGCCTGTTTGCTTCAATTTTTCTGTCTGTGTAGATGGTGTAATCCCATAGAATGGTTACATCTTCTATTTCTGTAACCGGTGCTGGGTGATGTTCATACCAGTGTTTGTCTACAGTTTTCCATAATGTTTGCATATTGCCCAATGTAAATATTGCCCAACTCTATCGTGGCAATTTTTATATTCATTTGGGGCAAGCACAGAACAGCCTGAGATTAGGTGGTCTATTGTTTCTTGGTGTTTATCACAAAACCTGCATTTTGGATCCATATTATTATGCATAATATTTGCCTGAAAGTTTCTCGTGAAAAGACTTTGGTCTTGTGCGGCAAGAATAAAGCCTTCAGTTTCAGACTTTAATCCAGATTCACGTGACCATCGATGAGTATTAAATTTGTCAACATTGGATTTATTGGCACGTACTGGATATTGGCCATACAGAGGTTTGTCTTGCCAGCGCTGTTTCATCTGTTCAAGAGCTTTATCTTTGGCTTTCATTTTCATATTCTTTGCTGCAATAGCCGGCTCTTGGCTTCCGTTCTGCTTTTCTACAGAATCTACTAACTGTAAATCTTGTTTGAATTTACTGCCTTCTTTTATTATTGAATATTTTTTCTTTCTTTCTTCATGTTGCCTTACTAATTGTATCATCCAATCCTTTGTTGTTTCTATGTATGTTAGTAAGCCAATAGTTGTTGTCTTGTATGACAATTCCAGCTGAATAAGACCTCTTCCACCTTCTTTACGGGGTATGTATAGACGGTCTACATCAGCCTTTGGATGATGCATCTTATGCTTAGAAAGAAGCTTTCTTGTTTTAGCATCCATTCGCCTGATGTCGTTTAGAGTCCAGTTTAAGATGTTAAAGCTATATTGGACAACTGGGATTGCAAGGCTATTAATGGCCATAACTCTGTTCTGTGAATTTAATTCAGTTTTTTCGTAGCCTTCTATAGTACTCTTTACGCACTATTTCTTTCATTTTTTTATGGTGAATGTTTTCGCTCTCATTTACACCTAGGTATTTATAAGCGTCTTCTGGTTTCAATTCTTTTATTGTTACAGCAGGGTCTAAGATAATTGACGATGTTTCTTGTACTGATCCACGTAAAACTAGCTTTAGCACATTTATTCAAATTAAATTTCATTCCAATGTCTTCGCTGAAGCATTTTACAGTTTGCAGAAGACCTTCCAGTTCATTATCATTCTTAGCATATAACTTCAAGTCATCCATGTAAAATAGATGGCTTATTTTCTTTTGTCCTATTTTATAACCACATTCTGTCTTATTAAGTTGACTGGTTAGTGCTATTAATGATATGCAGAAGAATGATAGGCAAGTACAGAAGTTATTATTGATAGGCAAGTACAGAAGTTATTATTATTATTGCAATTATTATTATTATTATTATTATTATTATTATTATTATTATTATTATTATTATTATTATATTATTTCTGCTATAGTCACACTACCTATGATGATTTCAACAATGTAGAGGTGTTTTTATGACTACATTTCATGATTTGTTTTTCTTCCTCTCATAATATCAGTATCTTTCAATAGATAAATTTCGTTTTAGTTTTCACGCTGTATTTATGAAAACAGTTTTTGTAAATCTCTGAAGCGGAGTTTTCCAGGGATTCTTTCAATGTGTTATTTTGTTCCTTTATTTTAACATTCCAAGCGCATCCATAATCACAAGTATATTTTTTCTCAATTTCCACACTTTCTTCTATTTCAAATTCCTTGATTCCTAGGTTGATATAATACAATCTGCTGGACACGCCGTTTCAATTAGGAGGCAAGTTTTATTTTATTTTTTGAAAATACTGTCCCGCCTGTTTGCTTCAATTATACTGTCTGTGTAGATGGTGTAATCACATAGAAGTGTGACGTCTTATGTTTCTGTAACCTGGGCTGGGTGATGTTCATACCAGTGTTTGTTTATATGTTTTCCAAATTTCCCAGTGTGAATATTGCCGCACTCTATCGAGACGATATTTGTAATCATTTGGTGCAAGTACAGAACATCTTCAGATTAGATGGTCTTTAGTTTTCTGGCATTTGGCTCAGGAATTGCATTTTGGATCCAGCAAGCAAGGCATTCCAATGCCACTGTAGCGCAGCGTGTTACATAGAGCGATTGGGTATGGGAAATGACAGAAGGAGGGTGGTAGACGACTTAGAATGTACATAGGGAGAGAGTTGGAGGGGGTGGGGGTGAGTTAGTGTGTTAGGAGGTGTCTATTGACCTTACATTTAAACTCCTGGTGGTTGTAGCCGCCGGGGAAGCTCGCATGCGGTAGGGAATTCCACTGGCGGGAAGTGCAAGGAAAGAATCTGTTGGAGTAGAAATTGCGGTTACATTTCATCGGTTTCACTGTAAAAGGGTGGGACCTAGTTTCCAATCTAATATTTCGTGCAAATTGACATCTAGAGGGCACCAGTGCAATAATATAGCCTTCGGTTTCTGACTTTAATGTAGATGCTGCTATTATTATTATTATTATTATTATTATTATTATTATTATTATAGGGATAAGGGATTCTCATTTAATGATTCTGTTAGAATCGATGTCTAATCATAATGTTACCGTAGCTATTAAGATTCACGTCTCAGTTGATATTGCAAATAAGACATTGTCATTCGCTTTAAATCAGCTTCCACCTTAATCGCAAATTTATTCAAGCGGATTTCGCCTATTGTGCGGCGTTCAATCGAATACGTTATTAATGTGAATTTTAATCGTCAAAGTACTCGTATCGACAGGATTATATATTCGCGTAATCTTTCACGTTAATGATTGCTATCTGAATCCAAGCCGATGATTCATTCCACAATTTTCTCGACCTAGAAGCCCCGATTCGAATACAGATAAAGATATGAACGTAAATAAACGTAGATTATAATAGTTATGGTAATATTAACAATTTCCTTATGAGGAAATATTCGACATTTATTGAATGATTTGTCAGATAAATCTTTCTAATTAAATCTATGAATCATTTCTATCAAAGAAAAGTTTTTAAAGTTCCCAAGTACACTTACTGTTATCACAATTTTAAGCATTGATAGCTGTCTTATTTCTGAATTTTGGTTTGAAGTAATGTCGTACGCCAGCCTCTCCATTAAGCCAATATTCTATAGATTTATGCTATCCATTTTATTTGTTTCTGCCTTTAAAAGACAGTAAGTGATCTGGATTTCTTAACTGTTGCCGTGCTTTATTTTTGAATTTGTTGTGAACCTGCACAAAGCTCAGGATGTGTTTTGCTAAAGCTTACAGGACATAAGTAAGGGAATTTTTTGAATATTATTCAAAGAAGCTTTTATTCTTTGACCAATACTTTAATTGTATTTTTAAAATTTTATTGTATTTTTATAATCGTTTCACACCAAGCAATCCTGTACCGCCACTGAGGCCCAGGTGATTACAGAAGGGGAGCAGAAACAAAGAGTTCAATGTACAGGGGGGTGTCGAAAAAAAACAGGAGAAATACGGGAATCATTGAGATTAAAGATGGCAATTGACGTTGGACTTGATCTTTAGCAAATAGTAGCTACCCGGGAAGCAACTATACGGAAAAGAATCGAGAAAAGAAACGGATAAAGTAGAGATTAGGGTTACATTTGTCTTTTTTAACGGTAAAATGGTGGGATATAGTTGCTAATCTAATAGCACAAGTAAATTCGTGTACATTTAAAT
Organism: Ascarosepion bandense; assembly: GCA_037127315.1. Lineage (NCBI taxonomy): Eukaryota > Metazoa > Mollusca > Cephalopoda > Sepiida > Sepiidae > Ascarosepion > Ascarosepion bandense. Next base: position 1,115,685 of record JBBBDQ010000250.1, read on the forward strand.
CTCGTCAGAGCGGATTCATTGAAAAACCAAAGGGAAGTCATATCCCCCGGTAAGAAAATGAGGGGAGACGAGCTGCCAAATCGGGATCGATTAGATTGAGGATCATCCTTTGGATTTTGTCGACAGTCCTGAGGTGAATAGCAGAAGCATCCGACCATATAAGGCAACATTTTTATATATTATTATTCTCTCTTCTAGTTAAATATGGTATTCATTTTCATTGTTACTACTGTTCAATGTCCCCAAGTGATGTGGTTTCTGTTATTTGTTCTTGTTCTTCGTTGGGAATTTTATAGCTCCAGTTAGGATGAACTTCGCTAAGACCCACCTACTTCATTCCGTAGAAGCCATTTTTGAATATTGATTCGAAAAAGCGCTTATATACAGTTGGCACACTTATTTTTGATGTGCCGTTTCACTGCTGGGTGTAGATGGTAACAGTTTTTCATAATTTATTATAATTTAAAAGTCTAACTACTTTTGTATCATTACAATACTCTCTACTCCTGTTCTGATCTTCATTTACACAAATTCGTTCATTGCGTCTTGATGATCTTCTTGCATTTAAGATGTCATGTTACTGCAAATTACACCTATCTGATATTTCTCATTATGTGACACAAAAATTTCAACTGTCATTTCACGACCTCGTTTCCATTTTTTAAAATCTTTTTATTCTTCACATATCTCGTCTGAGACTTTCTGCGGTTTCCACTGTAGAATGATATATCTGATGCCACAAAACCTCTTTTCAAATGTGAACTAATTGCTCAACATTTGTGTGCATATTATATAATCCTATGTTATTCCAATGTGACTTTTATTTTGTCTGTTACATTTACCATTATCGATTGCTAAGACTGCATAAATAAATTAGTCTGTCAATAACTTATGAAAACTTAGATGTCATTAAGTATATTTAAAATACGAAAGAAAATCTGAAGTATAGATTATGAAACATGATAAACTGGTGTTAATATGAGACCGCATTTGCCGCGGTAAAGAAAAATATAAATAAAAGGTTTAGGAAATTAATTATATATAATATGATATTTCAGAGGAAATGCTCCTAATACAGAAAGATCGACTGCCAAAAAAATAGCGAACAATATTTCATCTGTGTATGAATCTCCTTAAAAAGTAATGTAATATTTGGATATTCAATCAAATTGGGGGAGGCTGTCTTTACTTTTGCTAATTTTTATTCAAAAGAAATTCAAATATCCGCTCAAGATAGAGAGATACTGTAATGTTTATTTATACGAACGGTAGAACTATAGTTTATGTAGATGTATAAGAGAATGTAGTTGTCCCTAGAAATGAAGATGCTAATATTATATCGGTTGATACAATACCTCTAAAAATTATATGAGCCAAAATTGTGGATAGTTGGAAAGATTTGCTCGTGTGAAACGTTTTTAATACAAATGGAATATAAAAAGAAATTTGCGTAATTCGACCATGTGTACACACTGCATGCGTTGCAATTGTTTGAATTAGTTTAACTACAGAATGCAACTCCTTAGAAGATTTTTGTTGGAAACAAACAGCAAAAGATTAACGATAAGGGTCCTGGGTACGGAGGTAAACTGTATCCAGCAGCAAGACCACTGACTGGCAGATTATGAGGAGCATGTAACCGCCTTTTAATTGCTGTCGTTCTCCGATCAATACTGAACCGGATTGTTAGTACCTGTTAGGGTCCCAGATAAATATAAAAATAGACTTTTATAGAAATATATACATAAAGTAGATTTTATAGAGAGATATACTTTACTGAAAGAAAAAATATTATCAACAATACATTTTTGAAGAAAGTATTACCTTAACACCTTTTTGAAAGAAAAATAAATCTCAGCAAAACACTTTTGAATACAAAAGTAGTCAATATTTTCAGTTTCTTTTTTAGTAAAAAACAATAAAAACAAAACAATCATTAAAACCTGACTAAAGCAACGTTCTCTCTATAAAAATACTTTAAAACTCTACCTTTTGGCGTTAAATAACCCACAGAGGCTGATATGCCGTTAAACAAAACTCATACTCAAACATTAACGATAAGAAAGCAACACTTCGACATTGGGAAAGAAGATGTACGGTAGAAAATAAACCATTTACAGGGTTGCCTGAACACATTTGAACTAATTCGAGGCAGAAAAGTAAAAAATCGGACAGCCAACAACTAGGATATACTGCATATTATATCTTATCCGACTTTTCGTAAAAATAGATCTTGTCAGGCGAGTTCGGGAAAATGTCTGAATTTTTGTTTGAATCTTAACAGTACATGTCACATTCTTATTCTCAGATAAATTGTGAACATGGGTTATATTTTGATTTTGCACATGCTGATGAGACAGTCGATTGGATGTTAATTATCTGTAATGTGAGGCCTTGTAACTAAAGATTAATTATACCAATATTTTAGAATTTTAAAGAAATTGACCACGCTTATAATTCCTGTTGTCACCTTGGAAGTAGAGATTTGTCAGAGGCTTGCGCATTGGATCATATAAATCTAAGCCTGCTACTACATTGGCATCCAGGAATCACTATTTTACATTAAAATACTTAAATGTACGCGCCACTTAAACTCCAAGGAATTCCCGCTCATGGATCTCAATCCGTTTCTATGCTTTCCTCATAACTACAATCTTCAAAAATGTACATGCAATGTCAATCGGCATCTTCTATCTTCTTGAATCGATTTTATCTTTTATAATTTCTTTAATAACCGCTACACAAACTCTTTTCTCTCAATTTTACTCTCTGTAACCGCTTGCGAAGTTTTGGTATCCCCCAATTGCTTGGGGTGAAATGACAAAAAATACTTGATTATTCGTTAAGTTTTTTTTCTGACGTATGTTGCTGATAATCTTTTATTCCGACGAAGAAGTGAATATTAAAGCATTCTTTTTTAGTTATTTCCTAGTAATTGAGTTTTGTTGTGATACTGTAAATAATATTTCAAAAAAGAAACAATTTCCCATTTTACTTATTCATAAAATTAACCATCGATTGTGAGAAGATAAATTGTATAGCTCTCAACAAATGGAAAAGTACCGGCATGAATTGTAAATGTGAAAATTAACGAAGTACAAAAATTTAAATATTGAGGAATTGTCTGAATTTTCTGACACGAAACTCTATAAAAACATTTTCATAGCAAATGATGACTTCTAAAATCTAAGCAAATAAAAAGAAACGAAAAGAGTTTTTAAACAAAGTGCGTCTCAGTTGCCATGTAATATTAATAACGTAGTGAGTAATGCACACTTTGCTCAAATATGAACGGAAATGTAGAGATCTGCAGAAGCATGATGAGAACAATATGAAAATGACAGGTTAGTGACGGGGAAGCAACATAAAATAGAAATACTAAGTCACTCCTACATAAAAGCAGAAAGTGACGATATATAAGAAGAGTAATGAAACTTATAGAATATAGTTAATATAATGAACAGATATAAGCAGTGAGTTATCTATATAACAAAATTGTATAAATGGAAAGCAGAGGCACAGGACGGATAACAAATAGGACAAACATTAGAAATAACAATAAAACATACAAAATTAAAGAGAACAATAACTTAAAATGTTTTTACACATATAAAGGACAAAGAGAGAACAATTGCAGCTAATACACATTATTTAGTAGAATAGAATCATCAGCTCAGATACTTAGTTCATCATATTATTTTATTTATTACGCCTGCCTAAGTTTTGTTCCGTGGATATGGGCTCGAAACAAGAAATCGAAAATCTGAGATCAATTTACAGTTGAATTCGTTGCCTTCGCTTACGCGTACATATCCTTCTTTAAGGGTATCATTCTGTCTCTTTCTTCTATCATTGGTTAAATATCAAGACAGATTGGGTTTCTGTAGACTTGGTTGTCAACCAATCTAACACAGAAAGTGATGGAAACCTACTACAGAAAAATCTTCTACCAAGACAGCCATGTATTTTCGAGTCAAAACATCCCCATAATCTATTATATATAACACTTAACTGACTAACATATTCTGGCAAAATAAAACTCTGAATTATTGATCATGATCAATTTTATGTATTAAAAGTCACAAGCTCGATAAAATTTATATCGCAAACGGCGTAATAGATTTTATAGGCAAACTTTTTCTAACATATGCTGGTGAAATTTGAATCAGTTTAATGTTTGGTGGTATTGGCAACGTGTTAAGTTTGATAATAAATGAGATTGTATATTATTTTCTCTACAAGGACAAAAACAATGATTATTTGCAGAATGTCCCAGTCACCTACACCTTCATAAATCAATCCTGTAATGACATTTTGATCTCAACAACTGGCATTGACGCTTTGAATGAAATTGGCAGCCGATATTAGAACTCTGCTCAACATTTCTGTTTACAATGTTACATGAAATCGACCATACAACGTATCCAGTGACATGTTACCTACGAAGTTTAAAGAATTTTCTGCAAGAGGTGTTTGCCAAACAAGATTTTAGTAGGAACACGTGATTTCTTTTATAAATGTAGGTATTTACAAAGCAGTTATGCAAGTATACTGTAATTCAGAAGTAAAGGTTATAAAGTGTTACACCTTTTTTAAATTAGTTTTAGAAAATTAGTAGTCGTAACGTTATTATGAAGGAAACTTTTGCTAACTCGCTATTAGAGAATTATAATAATTTGGTATATTAGCGTATAAAAACATACTAAGAAATCCTTCGAATAATACACAATAATGATCTCGGAATAATTCTCACGAGTAATTCACTCAGAAACAATGATGTAAATTATGCAAAATATATTTATCTGCTTCCACACCGAGGCGGATATGATACAAGGTATTTTTATCTTGGGGAATGTGAGCCCTAAACATGGGCAAAAACTGCTCATAAACCATGCACCCAGCAAGGTGGAGTATCTAGTCTAATTTTCCCCAGACGAGACTCTGTCATTCGGTTGAGCCCAGAAGTTAGAAAGTTTGACAAGGTTAAATCTGATTGATGTACAACACAGAAAACACTCACACTTAAGTTTAAGTGCTATTTATACTTTTATATTTATGGTCTCGTGTTCCCAGTAGCACAATTGTTTCAACGGTTAAGTTCTTTGCTTGGAGATTCATGCTCGGCCACACGTGTCGGTATTGACAGCTCTTCCTAGTTAACATCTGCCTTTTTGAGCTGAATTATTCTGAATTTTACCCTCTGGAATTTGTATATTTTTAGTGTTGGATCCTCACTTAAAAACAAAAACCTCCTTCATAGTTCTTTTGCCGTACCGCCTCAGGTTAATAATTTCTGGTGCTATAAGTATGTTGAATTTATCTTTCATTTGAACTTCTTGTCTGCGATTTTCCAAAACATTGTGTTTGCGCTTTAACTGATTCAGTTGATGTTTGTACTCCTACCTTCGTCCCTTCACCATGTAAGTAATTCGACTAATCTTTTTTTTTACCACGCCATCCTTCCAGAATTCTTTTCTAGTTTTATACTTTTTTAAAAGTACCCTTGCTCTCGGGTTAAAATAATTATCTTCATGTTACTTAATAGATATCCTCTTCAGTTCAGGTAGTATTTGAGAAATACAGACCTAATCTTTCTGACAAACATCAATTCCGCAGGCGACATTCCACATCAAGTGTTAAGTTTTGTCGCATTTTTTAAATGCTCACAAAATGCTAACGGATTTTCTCATCAAACTCCTTTCCCGCCTATGTCTTAAGAGACATTTTGAACGCGTCAACAAAGCATTCTTTTCCGTTCGAACTTGGATGATATGAACTGCATCCCGTTGTCTGACACAATAGGTTCAGGTACGCCAAACCTTACAAAGATTTCATGCAAGAGATTTATTGCTAATCTGTAATACAGTATTGGTCGTACATTTTAATATGAAGTCATCGTTCACAGCTTATGTTACATTTCTTTAATATTATGTAAAACATTTTTAATTTTGTATTCATTATGGCAATCTGTATCTTAAGTTTGTTTGTCCTATTTCGGAATGAAGCAAGACAGTCCATCAGCATGACGTACTTTTATTCAATGGTGAAATGCCATTTTGCAGTTGTAATTTTTTATTATAGTTCCCCAGGGTTGCAGTCTATTTGCTGCATGTGTGGGAGCACCATATTGAACCAAATATAGACACTAACAGAATATGGTCGTTTTGTAAAATAAATTCTCTTCTATGTATGAACTGTTGCATATTTTTAATAACCAAAGTTTTTTTTTTATATATCTATAATTTTTCTCAGGAGCTATTAACGACATCGAATTATATGCAATCGGCATACTTGTTCCTTCGTCATATTTATGCAATATTAATGCTCTTATTCCCGAATCATTTTCATATGATTCAACAAAAATGTTTAATTGTGGATAAAAATGCTTTATTGATAATCAGATGTGATGAAATTCTTTTCATTTTTAAACGCACTTTGGTATTACTTTGTCCAAATCCATTAAGCGTCATTATTTAAGAAGGCATTTAAAGGTGCTGTCAACACATGCCTATTTTTATATACATATGGTAGTAATTTGCCGAGTCAAAGAATTCATTCAATTTTGATAAATTGGCCGAAGCGGGCCTGACTTTAATTGGGTTTTATTTGGCAAGATCTGGTCGTTGAACTTTTATATCAATAAATTTCCCAGATATTTTATTCTGAGCATAAATAGCTCACATTTTGTTTTGCTAATTTTGAAACCGGCTTATTTGATCCTTTCTAATAATACTTTTACGTCTTCCGCATATTAGTGTCTGGTTTCACTTTTAATGAGTATGTCATCCAGATATGCTTTCGTTCAGTCTAACCAAGCAAGCATTGTAATAAACAATTTGTTTAAAAATGCTTGAACCTAACTTTATCCCAAAAGAAAATCGGTTGAATTTATTTAGACATTTATGATGAGGGTTGATATTAATTTCGAACACTTTTCTTCCACCAGTATTTGTAGATAGGCATCCGATAAGACCAATTTAGATAAAATGTTCTCTCATATTTGGGGAAAATTTCTTCCGGATTTGGTAACTGGAATTTATAATTTTGCAAGCTTTTATTAAGCTTAGTTGAGAAATCAACACGTACTCGGATTTTAATACACTTTTTATTCACGTAAACCGAAAACGATGGTCATTCAGAGTAATCTACTTTAGAAATGACCCCAAATTCTCCTAGCTTTTCAAATTCCTTATCGATTAGGCTTAACGCTGCAAAAGATACACCCATTTTAGTTCGGAATATTGGTGTTGCATTTTCTTTAACTTCAAAATTATCTTTTCTTTTGTTCACGTGCCAAGTTCTTCTGACGAAAACTTCTGGAAACTTTCTTTTTAATCCAGATTTGAATTTTTTCGTTGCCGTACTAGTTTTTTCAGTTGAAAATATTTGCAGAAAGAATTGATTGGCAGGTCTAAAAGATTAAAGAATTATATACTATCTTTACCCAATATATTTTTGGTATTTTTTAACACAAATACTATTGCTTTTTTTGTCTTAAAAGAAATTTTATTGGTAAACGCAACTAAAAAAAAATTAATTCTTCCCTGAAAAATATCGAGCAACTTCTCTTGAAGTGAATAAACTAGGTCTACCCAATTTTCCCCAAGAATTGTCTTTAATTATAGAAATATCGGACCCAATATTTAATTGTAATTTTTTTATAATGTTTATCATGAAAAAAAAAGTTTCCTTCGGAGAATTTTTAATCGAAGTCTTGCTAAGATTTTCTTTCCGCTTATCGACAACGCTCACAGTATTTACTTTGTTGACATAATTTTTGTTTTTATTCCATTTTTTATATTTATAACAAGTACTCTAATGTGCTAATCTTTCATATTGATAGTATTTTTGTTTCTAACGATACAATCATTTTAAAATGCCTAACAGCACAATCGTGGTAACTTTTAGGAATCTTATGTATATTCTACTGTTTCGGTTACAGTTGAAAAACATCTAATTTTTCCTTTGACGGTCGGTCGCTAGGTATGTGTGAAACATGTATCTCCTCAATCCTTGCAGCATCAAGTTTTAAATTCACCAAAAGATGACGCTCTTCTGTTATGAATTGCAGAGTTAATATTGAATCAAGCTCTAGTTTACTCAGTATCTTGGATCTTATTTCAGCGTCATTTTTTAAAGTTATGCCCTGAAAGAATATTAAAAATTTAAATGAGTCGGAATTTAACTCATTTAACTTAAAACTTCTCATATTCTCTATTGACAACTCCTGCGATGATGGCAAACCTCTATCGTCACACTTTACTAAATTTAAGCAAATTCACCGTGCATTAAGTAATGAGGTTCTGTCTTGAGAACATTTGATAATATCCCTAGTTTTCTTAAAATTTATCTCTCCTGATATTCCGGAAGAGAACAATTTTTTCATTGATTTTCGTACTTTCCTTTCGTCATTTCAGTGTGAACAATCAATTACTTTGAAGATCTCTTCGTATCTTCTGTAATACGTTTGAAAATTTATTCATTCGTCTGGATTTCATAAACACTCGCTAATGGAATTTGCAATCGCTTCTGAAGTGAATAAATTAGACATTTTTCCTCTGTTGTTTTTTTAAAGAACAATTCGAAAAATATATTCTGGTTGTTCTTGTAAATTAAAATTCTATTCATTTTATCATTTTTGTTGTCGTAACTGTAGCTTGCTTTTGCATTTGTAAACACAGAATATGAAGCATAATTGATTTCAGTTCGTCAATTCTGATTGTATTCCGCTGAACAGTTCACTTACTGCTTTTATGAAACCATTTTTATTCTCTATAGTTTTGGTAACTCACAATTAGTGAGTTATTATATTTCGGTACATTAGCATAAAGTCAAATTACTAACGAATCTTTGAAATAATGCCCAATAATGGATTCGAAATAATTATCTCAGATAATATCACTTTAGTGGTGCACAACATCGGAATGATGCAAAACACAGAATGTTGCCTGAAAATTTGTGTTCAGCAATACGTGTAGGTATCGACACTTTCTCCCTATATAACACAGAGAAACTTGCATTCTCCCATAAACCGAGATAATCTATTTCATATCTTTATTGCAAAGGCTAATCATTCTCAGGAACAACATTGTTAGGAATGGCAAAACGTTATGTTATCGAACTTTATACCTAATTGAAACAATTTTTGAAAATTTAGATTAAATTATACATACTTGAGCAGAAATTTTCTTTTTAAGCATGTTTCTTAGAAAACAAACTAAAAGGATGACTTTATTATTATACACAATTTTTGCAATATTTTAACATGTTTTCGTTTTCTGGAAATAAGCAATGTAAAAATTTCCAGTAATTATTTTTAAAGCGCTTTCCTTCACTTCTATGGCAATTTTCAATTGTGTTATATTTCTTCTGTTGTTATTTATCCACATATTTTGACTATTACGTAATTTGTTTTTGTTTTTTTAACAAAATGTGTTCTTTCAAAGTTCTCGCATGCCGTGCGCGAACAGGAAGCATATGAGCATATTTCTATTTGAAAATATTTCAATACTCCATATCCACTATTAATTAATGTAAAATTTATGGAATGAATTAATCGTTTGATATATACTGCCTCTGTAATATATACGGATATAGAAAGATAGAGAAATGTTTAGATAAATAATATCAGATGTGTCTTTATTTTTTATTCAAATTTGCAATTACCTTTTTTACGTTATCACTAAATTTGCCAAGGTTCATATTATTATTTTGTATTGTTTTTTAGTTTAGTTTCCTTCAATGATTCATGTATCTGCAAGAATTATTTTTTACAAGATATCATATTATATTTTGGTTGATATTATTCCTGTTTCAATGCATTTTATAATGGAGAGAGAAAACAACAACAAACTAGGTTTCCTGGCTGTTATAATATCTTGAACAAAGAATGAGTTCATAACGTCTGTATACAGCAAGCCAACCGAACATTATCTTATCTTAAAATACATCATACAGTGTAAAGAAATTGATTGGCCGAGGCTTACAGTATTGAGCAAAATTTATAAGTGATGATCCTGACATGAATAAACAATCAAGAGTCAGTATAAGCCGTACCCGACATATTGAAGACAACTTTTTGTGCATGACAGTAATCACGACAAAATGAGATAGAAGGGCGCAAGGGGATAACTCTGAAAACAGCCTCCCTTTGGTAAGGGGTTATCTGAAGTAATACAAGATTTTTTGGCCCATATAGCATCAGAATGATATTAAAAAATATTTCAACACTTTACAAGTTAGAAATCTTATAGAGTAGTACATGATTAAAATATTGTGTTTATTATAGCAAGCAGCAGTTGTAAGAAATAAAGATGACAGAGTCTGTCCGATTAACATAATACTAAATTACAGCACAGGCCGTAACAAGAGGTAAAATATAGCAACAAAGATGAGGACAACAATCCGTCAATTATAACTAATGTAAATAAACACAATACCTCATGTCAAAAAATAGACAAATATACCCCGAAGTCTTGATGAAATAATCTTGTTTCTTTTTGGATAAATATTTAAAAATATATTTTTTAATTTTAAAAATCCGAATCTCTTTTCTCATATTTATTTACAGTTTTTGAGAGATTTTCACTTCAAAAACTGTTCACTGAATTTAAGTGGGGGAAGTATAAGTTTAAGCGCTGTAACCTGAGCCTTTAAAAAGTAAATAATATGTTGCGGGAAAAAGTCAAGTTTGAGATGCGGCAGAATCAGTCATATGTTTATTTACTATTAAATAATGATTATTAAAAAATGAACTCTAAACAAAGGAACAGCATCTTTATTAAATGGAATTTACGTAGGCCATGGTGGTCAGTTACATAGCTTCATAAAAAATAGGATGTCTACCAAATAAGATGCTTATATTAATGTCATTCAAATTCATCGGGTCCCTCCTTTAGTTTATTATTGCGTACGTTACGTCCTGTAATCAGTTTATAAATAACAGTCTATTCCAATATGATAGTGTAGAAAGACGGGAAAGGCATATCAACGACCCTACTTTATTTCAGTTTAGAAATGATTAAAGAAAAAAAGAAAAAAGTGAAGATAAAATTGTTAAAAGTCTCTTTCATTCAATTGAAAAAAAGTGGCCTTTATCATTATATATATATATAATAATGTTCATTCAGTATTCAGATCCCAGGTGAACCTGAATTATTAAACATGCGTTAGTACAATTCATGGTGAATGCAAGGAGATACGACACGTTATTAACTAATTAAATCGAAGAATATAATAACATATATACAGTCATAGTAAATAACAGTGCTTGATTGGCTGTGTGCTAGTTACCAACACGGAATGAGAAATTGGACAGACCCGTTTAATTGTGATAGTTCTTTTCATTTAACTTCAGAGTTGTATACTTTGGAATTTATAAATCCATTGCGTTTTCCAAGGTTTGGCTTAACCTCTGCATTTTTTACAAAACTATTATTGCATTATTCTTTCGCATTGATAATCTCCACAATCTGAAAAACTGACTCCGATAAACATATCACAGGGTATCGTTAAATCATAAAAAAATGAAATTTAAGTTTAATGCATCTTATTATTAAGTTTAAATTTAATATATTTTATTAGTACATGAGTACGTAATAAAAGGTAATTTGAATTTGTTACGTTTATTATTGAGTTTCCATTAAAGAAGTCTGGGAATGACACCTCCTAACACACTAACTTGCTCCCATTCTTTCAAACACTCTTCCCATCTGCGCAACCCCATCCTCGGTATCCTTACCCATCTATCACCTACCTTCTGACATTTCCTACATCTAACCACTCCTCATCTTTACCTTCCCCTATGTAGCCCCATGCGTAATAGTAGCAGTGGAATGCCTAGCTTGCGGTGAAATGATTAAAATAAATAAATAAATAAATACTGATTCAAGTATCTATATCATCGCAATACTTAAGATTTCTGATGAACAAAAATATTTTTGCATTTTTTCTATGTATTGGATTAATTAATTTTAGATAGATGTAGATATATATATATATCCGAAATACAATGAGCTAACTGGAAGTGAAGCTTTTTCACTCATGTCATTTTTGGATCCTGATATTTGTTTGAGCATCTAAGAAGATGTATTCTTTGCTGATTTAATAAATGTTTACATTACCAATTTGAAACCAGCAATTTTACTATACAAAATTGTTCCCGAGCGAGTGTTTCGATAATGTGTCACATCGCTGTGTTTTGGTATTGCTTAACCCACAACATGGACATACTTCTGAAAGGAAACCTGATTTTATTCTTTCGACGATTATGATTATTCTTACATCAAAAAATCGATCACATTGAATTTTACTGATAAAAAGGCACAGAAAAATTGTCAATCTCCAGCTGCCCTCTGGCTGTTGAACGAGACTGATTACCAACCTCTTCCTGCGAATGCCTCATTATAACATGTGGAAATGCATATAAATTACCCGGCTTACAATGAACGACTATTTAATGAGGCTTTTTTGACGACAGTTTAGCTATCTGTTCGTTTACTATGCAAACGGCCAGCTTCTGGTCGGCCAGGAACTTTTTACAAACGAGCTCTTGATTCAACAATTAACAGTTGCGTGGATACGTTTAGACTTACGTCAGTATTTTTGAGTTGGCCTTTTCATTATATGTAACCGGTCGAGCGTGATTGGACGGACATGCTGCCCAGATAACAGTAAGTAGCCAGAAGAAATGTAGGTCTTAAACACTGGGCATCCTGCTGTGAGCAGGTTTGCATGTATATTTCATAGATATTATTTAAAAACGTACGCAAATGCTAACACGCATACTGAAGCATAGAGAGACACTCTCAGTGTGAGATAAGCAAAAACCGACGCACACACACACACACACACACACACACACACACACACATATATATATATATATATATATATATATATATATAAGACACGTGTAAATTTTTCTAAGCACATTAGCATAAAAAAGCGTAACATACATATATACACATCACAAACTTACCAACTCTGAGTTGCTTTCAATACAAAACGAATATATACACATTCCTGTTCCAGGAACCAATATCCACACAAAAATGTTCTTCCCATAAACTCAGTTAAGATGTATCGAAGCAATGACATTCATCCTTTTTAGTCGTTCCAACGCATGCCAGTCAGGACTGCCACTGCTATGCAGAGGGTTACAGCGGGAGGAAAGAAAAATAATCCAGGTACAGCGAATGTCGAAGAAAGAAAATAAGAAGAATTCGAATCAAAGAGATAGAAGGTGACAAGTGACATTGCATTGAAACCTTTGGATAATGTAGCCATCAGGGAAGCAAGAAAAGTGAAGGGAGTGAAAACAAACGGAAAATGCGAGAAATAAAAATGTTGGAGTACAAGAGGCGGCTGCATTAAACTATTTCGACGGTAGAAAGGTGGGACCTTGATGCCAATCTAGTAGCACTCGTAAATAGATGCGGTCTGGGTACCAGAAAAAGGAGCTTCGAAGTAGTAGCCATAAACATATAAAAAAAAATAAAGGGAATCTAAACCACGTAGGCGAGGAAGTGACTGAAGTTGGGTTGCCATGTCAGAATCGATTACATAGCAGACCGTTCTTTGGATTTTGTCAAGATTCTCAAGATGAATGAAAGGAGCCACTAACGAGATATGCTAAGATTAGTAAATGCGTTGTCGAATCGTAGATTTATAAATATGCACAATGGTTTCTGATGAGAAAAACTTCCACGCAAGGCATTGTGACCCAGCTTTCCTAGTAGTTGATGTAGTTATTGATTTCGATGTAATCGCTCCATTTGAGTAGATAATCTAATTCAACACCCGCCTAATATGCGCGCAAATAAATGTATATTTTATGCACAGAATAAACAAGATGCTTTAAGCAGCGTATTTTATTGGTTCCTGTTTCTTTTGAAAATAAATTTTTATTGTTTTTTTATATATATTTGTTTAATATTCCTATTTGCGTTGCATATTGAATGGTCATGTGTTGTTTTTGTACCGCTTATTAATCTTTTGAAGGTTGAAGTCAGATAATACTTTTAGATTCCAAAAATATGTTACATTTTAGGATTAGATTAAATGCAAATATATTGTAGTAATACATTAAGAGTGAATTCATCAGCTAAATTTAGGATTAAAAAGAAATTAAAGAAAATTCTATTGCTACTTTCTATAATTATATGTGAAAGAAACATATTTGACAAATTCAATTTATTTCGTCACATTAATCCGCCTTGATATCGTAACTTTGACAATATTAGGTGTGGCCATATAGTATGATGGTCAGTAAAATATTTTTGTAACGTTACCGTAATATCGCCACAAACTCCCATATCCTATGACCAAAGTAAAATATCTGAAGCATTGCAAGAATATTACCTGTTCGCTGAGACTTTATGAGGTATATTTTGTATTCTGTATTAATTTGTCAAAGAAAAAAATATACATTTCTCAGACTTTTATAAACAATTCATTATATCTATATACCTACAAAATATAAATCGTCGAAGAGATTAGCGCAAATCTTCCCAATGTTGCAATAGATAAATAAATGTCACAAGTACACACATTTAAATTCAGCAAATCTCCACACTTATAAATACAAGAGTTAAATTGAAAATACAGGAGTCGATCCGTTGCATCTTTACTTAAAGCAAGCTTAGGAATTGTTTTGCTTGTCATTTCTGTATATCATGTAAAACATTTGTTTAAATTCATCTTTCTTAATTATGTGAAATTGACAAAAAGACAGCTGATAGTGATCAATCAAGCTACTTTAAATGGTGTTTGTCATGATATTCTATATTTTACACCACAATACGTGATTGATATGAGAATCTTTATTATAAAGTACGATGCAATTTTATGATCAGTGAGGCAAATACTGGATGGTAATTGACGGGATGTGCCCTCACACATTCCGATGTCAAGAGAAGCTATTTTGCATGATTATTTGAGATAAGAAAATTGGTATTAAAAACAGAAGTAACATATTATACATATAATTGGTGAAGAAATATTCGAATGCCTTTAGAAGTATGATGTCTTATCCATAGCGATATACTATATATATGGTGAATCAAAAATAAAATGAACATAGTAATTATATAAGTTTATAAATAACACGTTTTGATGAAATGTTCATGCTGACATTTATTAACAATATGTGTGAAAGTGTATCATTTACACTGGTGGTAGGCAAATTATTAGTAAAAGTATAATGTGGGATGCTAATGACGTTGCTCAGCAGTTTGTTTCATAGAAAGTAATAAAAATTTAATTATTTACATTTTTCGGACTATGTCCTCATTTCTATAGATATTTCTACAACGTTTCGGCGGTTATACACTCTGGTGTTTTCAGGTGCTACGATTTTTGAACTGTAAAGCTTCTTACAATCACTAGGGTACACCATTATAGGTCCTTATGCAAGGCCACTTTTGGTAGAATGTGTTCTGAAGGACACACGGCCCAGTGGATAGATTCAGTAATTTGACCGAACGAGTTGTGACATTAATACCCGGCTAAAGCAGAAGTGAACAAATAACATAGAAAGTGAAGTTATAGTCCAAATAATGTAAATTGTTTAAATACTACCTCATTTCAGAAGTATAGACGAATACAAAATTTCATATTTTACATAAATAAATAACCAATGCGTTACATTGGTTTCAGATCAGGATCAGGGAGAATATTTTTTCAGTAATATTCTCTGTATAATTTTATTGTCATGACAATAACACTGTAATATTGCTTGTAAAATTTGCTCGTGTTCAGTAATGACAGTTTTTAATTCCTAAGTATGGTTTTTCTGTCCTTCAAAGAATTCGATAAAAAATTAACAATAATTTACCTGTCACTTTTCATTCGAGTGACATGCAGCCTGCTAAAATGCATGAATATTATCTGTAATAAACTACACAGTACTATACAAATAATTCCGCAAATATATTGAGTATGTTTTAAGAAAATTATAATTGGTTAATATCAATATGAATTTCAATAATATATTATCGGTTCAATAAAAAATCCCTCATGTAAACATGCAATGCTTCGATATCCAGTTACATGTTGTGAAGTTGTTCGGACGTTTAGCATAGATGTATATGTTTGATCCAGAGAGAAATTATAATCTCTAGTATTCGCTATATGAGAAGTAAGTGAAGTAGCTCTTTGTATTGTCTTTGGTTGACGTTTATTTGCTCAAATTTTATTAAATCGAAAATTTTCCATTCTCTTTTGTTATAATTCCGTTTATATTGGTTATAATATTGTATGTGTGTGTGTGTGTGTGTGTGTGTGTGTGTGTACAAGTATCGGGGTAGATATGGGTGAAATGAAATTCGGTATCCAAAGAAAATCTATTCTTAAAAAGTGCTCAATTCAAAGTACAGTAAATAATATTTATTTAAAATATATAATATAAATATTGTATCACTACAAAATAGCCATTTTGTTTTTATTTGTGACTTATCAAGTGATGAGGATTATTTCAAGTATCAGAATTTTAAAAGTTTCAAGTCTAGTGAAATCCCTTAATCAAGGATGCATTTTTACATAAACAGAATGGACCCATCAAAATAAAGTAATTTCTTATTTGAAGAATATGAGCAAAGTCTCTAAAAACAATTTGTTGGACCATTAATATTAATATTTAATTAAAATAAGGTTCAGCATTATTTATCGACTATTAAATTCACTTTACTTTATTTTTGTTAGGAATTTTAACCTCTAAGTTTAGTAAAGCATTAGATTTAGATTGTTATAAAGTTATTTAGAGATTAAACGAGTAAAAGACGTGGACGTACACAAGTTCAAATATATAGACATCAACATATGGAAAAATACACGAGTACATACAGTCATGAACACATACTGGATCACAGCTACATGCACAGATGAATATACACATACACATATTTTAAAATTTTGTTTTTATAGATGTGTGAATATGTCCGTTAAATTTTAATGCCAGGATTTGAAAGCGTTTGTAAAAGCTACAGTAGTGGATAAGTAAGAGCGAATTCGTAATATGACAAGAGCCTTGAATGAACGATGTGAATGAACTGTTACCCATGTATTATTTTTAGATGCGACGTGATTAAATGTCAAAAAAAAAAAGACCAAATAAATAATACGAATAAATAAACAAATACATGCTGGGCATATGATAGACATAAGCCATTACATGTTACAATTTTAGCACATTAAAACTATGGAAATTGATAAGATTTCGGCACCATTGTACTTTGTGCTCAAATTTATAAAATTATATGTACTAATTGGTACATCATCAAGACAATTCCAAAAATTATTTATGAAAAAAAGGTACAGAGAGGTAAACTTTTTGTCGTGCGTAAGTGACTAAATCCAAGGCGCTAAATGAGGTCCAATATTATTGCTGAATCTTCTTTAGATTTTATCAAGGATCTTAAGATAAATAGCATATGCATCAGACCATAGCAGGCATCAATATTCTAGGCCAGTAAAAATGATAGACTTGTAGATATGTAAGATAAATTCTGCAAAGTAAAACATTCCTCGCTTAACACACTGAACAGCTTTTCTTATCGCTAACCCAGAATGGATTAAATTTAGTCTTTCCATTTTGGTCGGCTGAGAACATTGGCCAAAGAAGGTAGAACTATTACTTTCCTGAGCGTTAGAGGGCAGAGTGGGGACACTCAGGTGATTAATAAAGAAAAGTTTCGTTTTCGAGGCGATAAGATGGACAAAACATTTTTTCCACAGTAAAACATCGGTCTTGAGTTCATTTTGCTAAAGAGCTGCTATTTTGACCTCGTGGAATGATCAGCAGATTGAAAGTATATGCAGGGATATGCGCGAAATGGTACTTAAAATACTCCGAAATTACGTGACTGTTCATTAGAGTAGCCACACTAAGCACTACGACACACTTCTGGCTTCCAACAATCAGTCGGAAGCAACAGTCAGTAATCTACCAATCTTCCCACTGGAATTTTAGAGGCAGTTTCTAGTCCGATATCTTAAAGGTTAAAACAGTTGAATCATTTGGCCATGGTAGAAAAAAGCAAATCTCGGTAAGAATATACTGCACAGGGAATAAGCGATGAACTTCTACATTTGCACGTTACTAAAATGTTACTGAAAATACTGTCATCAGTTGTGTTCCAGGAGCCTACAGTTTTATAGTAATTTACAATTCATACTAAGACGACATACACAAATGCAAAGATTTATTACTTACCCAAATGTGAATAAAGATCATTGTTAGATGGTGGATATCACTGTTTAAATATGGTAAGGATGTGGAGTCATCCCTTAATTTAGTTATTTTTTTATTCTAGGAATTTCAATGCTGATCTGGTTAAATGCTTATGAAGATATTGTGGAGAAAATTAAAAAGAAACCTCCTGACACTAATGGACCTTTTTGGACTTTATAGTAAAGAACATCAAGTAGAATTATAATTCGTCGGAGTCAGTCTTCAGTGTATTTCTGACAGATGTTGGGGGGAGTTCCTAATCAATACTAATATTATAGATACACAAACACACACACACACACGCACAAACACAGAAACACCCACACGCACACCCCACACAGACACGTGCGCGCGCACGCACACATACACACACACACACACACACACACACATATATATATATATATATATATATATATATATATATATATAACGTAAGATGTTATAAGGCGTGAAATAGACAGATATAATGCAGTATTGATTTCTCATATTCACATTATTTATAACTACAGTATCCGTCTACGATAGATAGTGACGAAGGTGAGAGAAATGTAAAAATACTAACGAATATAGTAATAGTAATAGTTAACAGGAAAGCGCCCTATTTAAGGAAAAATCTTTGACGACTTTGGACAATATTTAAATGGAATGTCTGCCTTTCTCAAGTTATATGAACAAATATTTTACGCACACAAAATTGTCTGAAACTACAAAATCTCGAGGTCTGTAATAATAAAACTGCTATAGATTAACAACAATAAAAAGTTTTAGGAAATTCTCATAATCATAAAAATAGTAATGTTAACAGTAATAATAATAATAATACTTATTATTATTATGTCATATTTCTTCATATTTCTATTTCTGCTTTGGTCTCACTACCAACCAATTTTATTTTTTACGTTCGCCCAACCCGCTTTCTCAGAGGTGTTTGAAACATTTATATTCATTTCATTAATACGTTTGAAATTTGTGTTTAAAGTGTTTGAGTCTTTGCGAGTGTATATGTCATTCATTGTCTCGTTATGATCTCACGGTTAGTGTTGTAGAGTGTTTTTAAACGTCATGCTGTGGAAAAGGCATCTGCTGAGTAAGCTTACATTTCTATTTGAACCTTCGACGTTCGATTCATACATTCGATGATAATGATGGTAGCACAATGTTGAAGGTGAAAATGTGCATTAAATATGTTCAATGATAAGGCAAAATTTGTCGTAATGTACAGATATAGTCAGACTGATATTGTTGCTTGTGATAAGTTTCTTGTTTTTCTTAAACCCAAGTGGGAATTCTGCATAATTTCCAACGTTGGATTTGATGCAAAGAAGTAATTATATTATATTCGAACTGTCACACGTCAAGGTTGTAGGTCGTAATATATTATTGTAGGTTGAATAAAAGTACTCTATGTCATAATATGATTACATTGTTGGCACTATGTTTTATTACACATTAAATCTTTTTGGGAAATGGATAATTGGGGTAATCTAGATGGTGTAAGTCGGGGATTGTAGAATAGGACGTTGTCTGCAGGCCTTATAACGGATTTGCCTAAATATTTTATTAATAGTGAGCTCTAGAATTATGTACTGTAAATGATTTTGTAACTATAATTTCTCGATTGTAAATGTTAAATAAAAAAGCAATGTTATTTGTTTTGTTATTATTGATTAATTCATACTTTTGATTATCAAATCATTGAAGGTTATTTAAAGTCAACAATTTTTTTTTAGATTTCATTAATTTTTTAAAGTGGTACAAATCTTAATAATTGACTTTTAACTAGGAAGGAAGAGAGTCATATATTTTCCAATGTTATTTGCGCATAATTTTTTAATCGTTTCACCCCAAGCAAGGCGGTAACGCCACTGATGTGTAGGGAGCTACATGAAAGAAAGCGATTAGATAGGGGGAGAGTAAAAAGAAAAACGAACCAGTTACAGGGGTTGTCAGAGAAGGGAGCAAGAAATGGATGCAAATACAGGTGTGATGATGACAGTTGGAAAGGTAGAGAGAAAGGAAAATATATACAGGGTGTAACGTGGTTAAGAGATTGATATTGCCATTGCATTTAAATTCCTGGAGGTTATAGCCGTCAGGAAAGTAAGAATATCGAAGCGAGTTCCGCAGGCGGGAAGTGCGAGAAAAGAAGCTAATAGAGTAAAATAGTCGGCTGCATTTGATTGATTTAACTTGGAATGGGTGGGCCCAGTTTCCAGTCTGGTTGCACGAGTAAACTCATGTAGCAGGGACACCAGTGACTTAAGTTCGTCGGAGCAAAAGCCATGAAAATATTTATAGAATAGGCAGAGGGAATACACATCCTGTCGGTTAGAAAATGGCTGGTGTCGAGCCGCCAAGTCGCTAACTATCACATTACTGATTGTTTTTGGAGCCTGTCAAGAACACTGAGATGAACAGCGGGAGCGCCTGACCATATATGACAGCAGTATTCTATGAACGGATAGTTGTGCAAGATAGATTCAGGCGGAAAAAGCATCCTGGCACGACGGAATGATCCAACCCTTCTAGTGGTGCATTTGGTTATTGACTCAGTGTAATAATTCTACTTGAGATAGGAAGATAGGATAAGGCCGAGGAGGCGCAGTGTTTTGCTCTCAGGGAGATTCGATTGGACCATGCTTATGGGAGGCAGAAGGTGTTGCCTGTGATGAATGACAGGCAGTATTTTTCTCTTAGACGCATTGAAATTTAAAAGCCACTTTTCCCCATTCAACTACTGAGTGTAGATCCCTTTCAAGACCAGCAGCGAAGTTATGTTTGTCCACTTCACCGGATTTCTTACCGATGCGGGAGTAAATTGTGGTGCCATCTGCGTAGATGGCGACTTGACAATTGATCACTTCTGGGAGATCATTTATGAAAATAAGGAAGAGCGTCCGGCCTAGGATCGATCCCTGAGGGATAACAGCGTTTGTACAGTAGGATGTAGAGGCATGCCCATTCAGGACAACCTTCATTACTCGGTTAGATGGGAAAAATTGAATCAGATCAAGCAAGCGAACGCAACGGGAATTGGAAATTTGCTTATCGATTTACAATTCCGAGTCATACATTGCACCGGACTCATATCCAAGCTTACATTACCTGATATTCTTAATCTTTCACCCTCATAGCTACTAACAAGGCTCAACGTTGCTTAACATCGGTGATCGTACAGGAAACAGTGTTTCAATATGATGTAGCCGTTAGAACAAATTTGGGTTTAGGTTATAAGAATATCTCTATTATTGGGAAGCTTAAGTTATCTTTTTTTTAATTGTACTAATAGGGATAATTTCTATTGAGAAAGTGATTGATTAGATGCCCTATTTGATATCTGTAATCCCGAGGGTCATAACAGATGCGTGAACACCGACTGGAGATTATTGATTATTCTGATGTTGGTAGATTCGTAGCTATTAAAATTTAACGGAAAATAACCATTTGTGTGTATGGTGTGTTAAGGTGTGAAGATGCGGGCGTTGTTTAGAACTACAAGAATATCAATAAACGGAATGGTAGTTTTTGAATATTCTAATGCCTTTTATGGTGATGTGAAAGTCATAGATGTAATGTTGTATGACATGGACATTGTTATCCCTTTTTGTTCATATATTGAAAATATCGACTATGATTAAAATTTCCTGATAGCAGTCATTATTACGGTCTCAGAAGTAGGAAACCGAAACCCCATTTTAAACAGGAAACAAGGGATAAACCTCTAATCCTCTCCAAAAGAATAGGAATGAGTCTGATCTGAGCGATAAGTAGACGTATAAGTTTCTTTTGAGAAAGAAAATGTATGGATTAGACAATAAAATATCAGTGGGTTGGGAAGATGATTGCATTAAGATTCAACAGTATACATTTAATCTTCTTTCACTTAACATTACACCCGATCAGTTAGAAAAGCAACGCGTTAGTTCATGTAAATTAGGGAACTGACAGTATATTGACTATTAATTTTGAATTAGTATTAGTCAAAATATCACCCTACCATAATACAATCGACTGCACACTTAAGAATACGCTTATCATAAAAATTTATTTTAGGAAATGAAAAATCCGGGTCCCCGTCAGGACTTTTCCAGAAAAGCAATTTACAAGGATGAAAGTTCGTGTAGCATACATATCAGAATGTCAAATTCTCACATACACTAGCCTAGCTCCGAAAATACTGTTGTGTCTTTCTAATGGTCAATATTATCTGAAACGAGAATCTTAGGCGAGTGATAACCTGCTGCCCCCAAAATCGGTGTCGGAGTGCTAATAAATAGACACAAACATTTGATATTTCTTACCAGTTAAGCCGGTACTGACGTGTACAGTGAAACTACATCAAGGCTATTTGAAAAACATGGATTTGACTTAGGCGGTTAAATATAATGTTGTGGATTCCCGGCTGAGAGACCACACAAAATAATAAAAAAAATATATGGAGATAGAAAATGTAACTTATATTGAACAAGATATACAAATTAGAAGACAGGTTTGTCACTTCATGAATACTATTAGTAGAAATAATTATATACAGTCTTGAAGTGAAATAGTAGGTCCGTGTAATGAGTCTATATCCACCAAATCTAACTTACTCAACAACAACTTACTGACCAACTAAGCAAGTTTACAACTCAAAACTCTACAACTGCTGTTCTCCGTATAGGCAAGATTATATGTACACATCAGGCGAATCCATATATGTAAACAGAAATGGGCGATCCCACAACATACACAAACCCCAAAAATACGACATGACACTTCAGACATAAGTCAATTAACACGAGGTTTGACTAGTTAAATATAACAGATTCATTTAAATGGAATTATCTGAGAAGTAAGTCGGATAACTAGGAATATTAAATAGTAGATTTTCTATAATGTGGTTAGGGAAATCTGATACTACTTGAAAATCTTGTATTCGAAATTCTTGGGAACATATGTGCACTTTTTTCATATATATATATATATATATATATATATATATATATATATATTGTATGTGTAGGTACCTGAAGGCTATCACAATGCGTTTAGTATAATAAAGGAAGGTAAAGAAGGTGTTGGGTTTTAACTATTTATTATTCACTAATATTTCGAGATCAGAATCTTATCTTCAGGATGATAGGATAGCATGATTTCCCGTCCGTCCGCTGGGGGACCATGCATATAAACGAATGTTTCTCTTTCGCTGCTGCTGCTGCTGTCGTTATTAGATACATACTACCAACTAGCACTTGAACACCTCAACAATATCTAACTATATATAGAAGTTACAAACATTACCTCAATCCGTGTCGAAAACCGCATCAACACTGTATGGGCTGATATAAGTAAACTTCGAAAACTCCCTAAGAAATAGACTAAATTTCACTACCATGAACAGCCACCTCCTAAAATTCTGCCACATCATAAAAACACACAAAAACCTCACGGCACCACAGTTTAGAAAAAGCGTTTCTAGCATAGAAGGACCCACATGCAAAATATCATGGCTTCTGTCACAAATCCTCAAACCCATACTCTCTACTTTCCCCGGACGCGTCCAAATTTACGATGAGGTCATCCATAGACTACACGGTCTTCAACAAAACCAACTACAGCCTAAGCGATACGCATTTAGTCTTGATGCTGTTTCACTATACACGTCAGCACCAACGGTTAATTTGATAACGGCGTGCATCACTCCTTCCAGCTTGTACTACTACAACCTCACTCCAGCAGATATTCACCTATTCCTGACGACCATAATAGACAACACCAACATTACATTCTAAGGGCGAACCTCTAAGCAGACACGGGCTTTCCGATGGGGTCCAGCCTATCGGGAGTACTTGCCATCATATATATGAATCAACTGGCCGTCGCGCGCGCTCTTAACACCTACATTTCTACGCCTTATTCACAAGATATATTGATGACAAACTCATCTCCACCTTTTCACGTGATGAGGCGAATAGAATGGCCGCTAAGTTCAACAGTATAGATAAAAAATTAAAATTCCCCATAGAATATCCTGATAACAATGGATACCTGTCACTGCTCGACTTCAGGCTAAAAGTATCGGTGAAAGGTGACATCTACACCGATTTCTTCAAAAAGCCTGCCAGCAGATACATGTTTGTCCACCATAAATCAGTCTCTCTCTCTCTCTCTCTCTCTCTTTCTCTCTCAGCGTAAAGACTAGATACATTAGAAATGTTCTTGCATTTATCCGAGGCAAATGCAGCAAAGAGGAAGACAGAAACACACACACTGTTCATTTCAAGTAGGTACTGAAGGCCAACCGTTACCCCCAGTCTTTGGTTGGTCGCCTGGAACTTAAACGTAATAAAGCCCGAAGGTGCTACACCTGATTCCCTAGGTTACCACACTTCAGCGAAAACATCACCACGAAAGTACATACAGCCATCCGCAGAGAGAGAGAGAGAGAGAGAGAGAGAGAGAGAGAGAGAGAGATGCACAAACACATGATGCAAAGAGAAATTATGTAGGTAGATAATTATATATAAAACGAACACAGAAGTGAAAAATACAAAAAGTATACGCACATAAACAGACAAAGGTGACACATTCACGCACTCGCACACATACACAAATAACACTAGAACGAATACCGGAGCGGAAAACATCTCGCAATAATCACGCCTCCAAATAAAGCAGATAGACATAACATCGTCATAAAACGGCACCTACTATAAATCTGAACAGAGTTGCGTAAGTGCCAAAAACTGCCACAGGCCAACGCTCATATTAAAGCATTAATTAAAGCAGACAGATATATCATCAAATCGTAAAACTGCGCCCGTTATCACTTTAAAAATATATGGAAAGCAAAATCTACTATCAACCAAACTTATGTAAACCATAAACACAAAAACATACATGAACTAACAAAGTTAAAGGTACACACTCACATACTCACTAAAATTAACGACAGCAGTAGCAGCGAAAGAGGACAATTCGTTTAAACGCAGAGACAACCAGCAAACGGACGCGAAATCAGGCTCTTCTATCTTTCTGAAGATAAGATTCTGATCTCGAAATATTGATGAATTAGAAATAGTTAATACCCAACATCTTCTTTACCTCCCTTTATTATACTAAACTCATTGTGATTGCCTTCAAATACCTACCCATACAACTTAGATACACAATGCTTCAAGAAAATTCCTAAACTCCTCCATATATATATATATTTTATATTTGAAAACAGGATATTTAATTTAAGTAATGGGACACTAAGGCTCACAATACTCAATTTTCAGCTTGAACTGGCATTTATAACGGTAAAGCAAAATAAGAAGAGCCATGTACTTATTGGAATCGTTAGAGTGAGCCGATCCTTTTTCCTGCATTTTTAGAAAAGTAATGTTATAATTGACGTTGGTGTGAATTTGGCATCAAATGTATATAAATATATATATATATATATATATATATATATATATATAATGTATGGAGGGAGCAGATAATTTTCTAGATATATGCTGTTAATATAACTGACAATGAATGTCTATTATGTTTAATCATGAGCCGTTATGAACCTCGCATTTGGATATTTTAGAACCAGCCTCCTAAAAAATATCCAAATCTTAGACAAGATTTTTGTTTACGTGAAACTAAAAATACGATGTTTGGAACGGCACAAGATTAAACATGATAAAAATTCATTGTTTACATTTAACAATATATATATATATATATATATATATATATATATATATATATATATATATATATAAACCTTTCTGTCTTACACTATCAACCTCAACTTATTTAACAGAATATCTTGTTGGAAGTTTCGTTATAAAGAAAACTTGTCACCTAAACGCTAGCCGAGCTTAACAGGTGAAAGATTGGAATAAGCCTTCCTATTCCAAACAGCAAATAAATTAAATACAACTTGAACAGATAAACCATGACGAAAATTAAAATTACATTGTAAATTGTTAAAGAAGAGACCGAAAGCGTTTGGAACAATGGAAATTATAGAAACTTTCTGAAATCTTTTACTCTTATAAAAGGTATAAATAAAGATGCTAGAAAAATCTTTAAAAAATTAAATAATCTTCCTTATCTTTCAAAATTGATGAAAATGCAAAAAACATATCCCCTCCATTAATACACATTAATCTGTGTGTAAATAGATAGATTGATACATAGATAGATAGTATTCAATATCTGAATTCGTAAATATTAAAGAAGTAACATTAGTGATTTATGAAAAATTATGTTTTATGAACATTTTAAATCTAGTTTTTTATTATCTGAGATCTCCTTCAAAAATGATTGATTACATGGGTCAATTATCATGTCCGATCAATATGACGTCAATATTTTTTATTATGCTTCAACGTGTGTATTTGTCACACGTCAGCTGGTAAAAACCTCTCAGAATGCAAATATTTTTTTAATACAGCGTAAATACGTATGTTTAAGAAAAATACAAACCGAAGCAGTTCTTAAAATTTGAATATTCTATATATGGGTTGGCCAGAACGACGAGATCTTATCGGGTTTGACGGTAAAATTTGTAGTGCATTTACTTATAACTTTTTCTTGGATATTCTATTTTTATTGAAAT